>JAZAYU010000791.1:0-151783 GCA_038501625.1 Corbicula japonica | reverse complement strand
TTTAAACAGTTTTTGATAAATCGCGTTTTTAGTGTTAAGCAATGATTAAAAAATCTGTAAAAAAACTGAATGTCAGGTTGTAAAAAGAATGTTTTGCACGAATAAACCTGTTTTTATCTCATGTAATTAAATTTTTTATGGATACATTCTTAAATTGAAAGTTATCTTAGCTTATTTAAAAACTAGGTTGAACTTCTCACTTTTGTTAATTGTTTGTAGTGTCTGTTTGAAATTGAAATCTTCTTCTCTTCGTCTTGGCTGTGTGGAGAGGCTGTGTCGTCTGAATGCGGCAATTCCTGATATGCATAATTCACTTTATTTCTAGATACGGATCCACCGACGCCTACGGGATGCCCTTCTAATTTTGTCATGGCAGCTGATATCGGCTTGACCTCTGCAATAGTAACGTGGCAGCTACCGACAGCTACAGACCGACAAGATCCATCTCCTGTAGTAAAGCAGATTTCGGGGAGCATCTCGCCAAACTCTCGAATTGCAGGAGGATTTGTACATATCGTAAAATATGTTGCGTATGACAAGACGGGGAATCCGTCAGAAGAATGCTCATTTACAGTTCAAGTAAAAGGTGCGTTACATTTCAAATAACAATACACGATATTGAATAAATAAAATACACCGTTTCAGTTAATTAATAAAAAATATATAAAATGTTTGAATAAATATTAAGAATGAACAATACAAAAACAAAAGTTTACACGTCAGTTTTCTTGACGCATAATTTTTATATTAGCAGATTCGGTGTCTAAGCAAGAAAATAGTTGAAACCACTGTACTCATAAAAGAAAAAATCCATCTACTTGACATTTTAGTTACCTCCTGTCCTGCGCTAACATCGCCTGCCCAAGGTCAATATTCATGTGATAAAGGAGTAATATATGGTTCTCAATGCAGCTTTACTTGCAACAAGGGATACACGATACAAGGTTCCAACAAAACATCATGTACACAAGATGGTACCTGGACCACACCTTCACCCACATGCAACGGTAAGTCTTTGTGATTGTCTCCCTTTCCTACAGTTTCTAAATCTTATCCTTACTTTTCATTTGACGTTTGACGTTCATTGACGGTTTTAAAATGTGTTGTTTGACCTTTACTGCATAATAAATAGTTATTTTTCTATATCAAGACAATAGTAATTTTGTTTCTATAACAATCAAGAAAAAGCCACATGATTCAAAGTCATCGCACAAAGTCAAAAACGAAGTCAGAGGCAGAGCACTTGTTTATAAAATTAATAAAGGATGATTTTAGACATTATCGGCCTATTGTGTGTTTCGTAAATAGTTAATCATTAAACATTACAGTTGTGAGCTGCCTTCATCCCGAAAATTATGGACTTACAATAAGCACTGGATACTATGAGTGTCCCTCTGTCATTACCTACCAAATGGTGTGTATAGCAGAATGCAATAGTGGCTTCAAGCTGGAACAGTATACAACAGCTGTATGTACAGTGGATGGTAACAATACCCCGATATACCATGTGAGCACAGCACCAACTTGTAAAGGTATTTAGCAGAATGACTATAAAGTATACAAATTATATACTTTGAATGGTGACGATGACGAATTCCGTGCGATTTTGCGCAAACACACCACAAACATGTTGATGTGTTTAGTAGTATAATGGTAAAAATATTTGCGATATACTTTTACCACAAAACCAACGTGAACATGATGGTACAGCTAATGGTAACACTACCACACGATACACAGTGGCTACACCACCAACGTTAAAATATGTGTCAGTATAGAACACTGTATGCAATGTTGGTTATAACAATACTGTGTGATAAATCGTGAGCATAACAAGAACGTGTAAAACATGTAGTGCTCAATATAGATCAGTTTAGAGCACTGTAAGTACTGTGGGTGGTATCAATACCTGCGATATATCGGTATATAACAACCAACGTTTAAAATATTTTCGCATTATAAAACAACTGTAGGTACTATGGATTGTAACAAAGCGGAACGATCACTCGTCTAAGAATAAAACAAAAGCACAACGAGCTTTAAAGGCATTTAAAAAATGTAAGTTAGCAACGACCTTAAAGCATGTGGGGATAATACCCCTGACGGTGCGGGCTCGCTCCCAGGTAGTCTAGAGACAATTTCATTAACATTAAGCAGTAATGGAAATTCATATTACTGTTGACGCTGCATAGTCCTGGGTTGGACACTGCTCAATATTAAAACAAATAAAATATTGTGCTCAAAGGCTATATAATTGAAAACAGCGCTGATTGAATTACTGGGAGACTTTTTACGGCCGCTATTAAAATGTACAATAGAAATATTTGTTACAGAATATGAGCCTCCAATATTTACAATTGACTTTCTTAACTGGTTATGAGCCTGATATATTTACAATTGAAACTTTCATTAAAAATTATGAGCAAACTGTTCAGAGACCAAGGCGATAATTTTAAATGCCATGAGAGGAACAACATCTGCTATGGTGATATATACCATGCCTGAGGCTGCAGACAATGTAGACTCTAAACCCACTGTCAAGAAAATATCCGGTCCTGATCCCGGAGATACTGTTGACGTGAAGAACAGTGCCTATGTCGAATTTAGAGCTACCGATAGTTCAGGGAACCCATCAACCCGCTGTATTTACGCTCTACATGTAAAAGGTTATCAGTTTTATTATTTATAATGATATCAAAAGTTGTGGTCATAATTATAAGGGTTATCCCACAGTTTGTATTGGGTATTGTTCCTTGATAAATGAAGCTTGGCAATGTCGCGGTCTGAGCCTATTCATTTCTAATATACACTTGTTTGGGGGAATGTTTATTATTCGTTCGTTGGCAGAATCATACACTGAACTGTTCATATAACAAAAATTTGAGCCTTTTTCTCTATCAAGAATTTCGGTAATTTTTTATACTATTTTGTGAAATGTTTACAGTAATAGTTTTTTGAGTTATCTTATCCTTCCTTCGCTCAAAAGTATTTTTTCAATTGTTTTTATACCTTTTCGACGAAGAAACACTTATGACAGATACACGTACTCTTTTTTCAACACAACGTTTTTCTGGAAGAGTAATCTTCCTTGATACTGTAACATAAAAACTTAATCTAAATAACATTTTCAAAGGAGTATTAACTTCTTTCCAGTTACTGAATGTAAAGTGTACGAGCCACCTGTAGATGGTAAATTGTCCTGCACAGTAGATAACATTTACGGCAGAGTGCACTCTGGCTTGTAATGAAGGACACTAAAGCACAGGTTCAAGTTCTACGGAGTGCTTGCAAAGTGGAAACTGGTCTTCCGCTGATCTTGGATGTCGAAGTAAAGTTTTATGTTTTGTTTTATTTCTTAATTTATAAAAGAGGCTATACGTTGCAAATCTGTCACAAATCTTGTATCATTATAAACTTTAAGTATAATCGTGATGCTTAAATAACGATAAGAAATGTTGAATAACTTGTTTGTTGATTTATTGAATTTCGTTTGTTTTAAATATGTAAAATATATACAGTTATTTGTCACATACTTGAAATAATTTGAAGATAATACAGATTGCGTCGTCAGTATAAATGTAAAACTATTTTACATGTATATCATCAATTAGCATTGTAAAACGATCTCATTTCATTTATGTTTTACAGAAAAACAGTGCCCGTCAGCCCCAGAGTCTCTGAGTAAAGGGCTTTATATATGTCCATCTCAGTCGTACCCTTACAACACATTGTGCTATGCAAGTTGTAATATAGGGTTTAAATTACTTAAACCGTCGTTTGCAAGATGCTCTGCACAACAGACATGGGAGTTTTCTACTAACACTTCTTGGACTGGTATGACTTTTCGTAGAATGATATGACATTTGCGACCATATAAGGCATCTTTTATACATTACTTAATTATTACAATCATTTCGGACGAGTTTTTTTGCGTTACATGCGAAAAAAGGGAGGCTATTGCTTAGAATCCCGAAACATTTCGGACGTTTTTTTTGCGTTACATGCGAATAAAGGGAGGTTGCAGCTTAGAATCCCGAAACACGCGCCTAACTAACGTATTTAAGCCTCAGTAAAACGGTAAATCATAATAAAATTAAGTAAGAAAATTAAAAGATCTTTTTTTCTTCGACCTTGACCGTACATAACCGTACCACTTGAACATCAATAATTAGCTTACATAGCATGTTTTTCTTAAACAAGTAAAGATAAAATCCTTTGGAACAGATGTTGGTGATTAAACAGCAACAAACTGAAAATAATGCCTTTTTTGCATATACATCAAACCATAAAAATCTATCCTAAGAACTAAGAATTCATTTACTAATTTCAGACTCAGAACCGCCGGTGTTCACCAACTGTGAAACCGAGCTCACAATTTCAGCTGAAAGTAGGTCAACATCAGCAGTTGTCAATTGGACTGTTCCAACAGCTTCAGACAATGTTGATGCCTCACTTACTGTTGTTCAGCTATCAGGACCTAAACCAGGAACCAGAATTGAGGGTGAGGTAACAGTGAAATATCAAACGACAGATAAAGCTGGTAACCCATCGGAAATATGTTCAATGCAAATAAAAGTAGAAGGTAAGTGCAACAGCTATTAATATTAATTTGATGCCATATTTCCTTTGCAATTGTTTCTGTTGTGTCTAGAGCTAAGGATTATAAAACTGAGATTCGAAACCAGTCTCCATTCTCATTTTTTATAACCTTGGGACTAGGTGATAACTGAGATCAGTTATTATCAAGTATTGCTTTCTCCTGGTTTCTTTACTGACCGTGTATTGCTTTACCTCATACATTTTTCAGTAAATAGCAGAATGAACGCATGTTGCAGTGGGAGAAATTTAGAACAACAAGAGTCAATTAAAACATCTAAAGTATTACAATTGGAAATCAAAGAAAACACTTATCACGAGCAATAAAAAAAGAAAAAAAAGAAAGAAAATGCTGCTTTAACAGCGGCAAACATTATTTGGTAATGTGCATTAAATAGTACTTTGATTTCACGTACTAAAAGGATTAGTTTCCAAGTTATGATTCAAGATTTGTTTTCATATTTCCCAACATTTTCATACTAAGTGAATCAATGATAGTAACGTTTTTTATATCATCGCGTTTAGTTGAACAAATAAGGTATTCCCAATTAGCTAAACGCTAGGATATGACAATGTTTCCTTCATTGTAATTAGCAAAGGACATTATAGATTAGAGGGACGTTCTAGTTTGGAAGTGTTACTCATTCAAATTAAATTTCGGTTGCCCACGATTTGTCTTCGATATAGTATAGGTACGAACAATTCCAGTAAACGTGGCAGAAATGTTGCAGTTAAGTTATATTTATAGTTATACAGTGCCCTTCTCCGCTGTGGACAAAATACGGA
The DNA here is from genome assembly GCA_038501625.1 of Corbicula japonica. Lineage (NCBI taxonomy): Eukaryota > Metazoa > Mollusca > Bivalvia > Venerida > Cyrenidae > Corbicula > Corbicula japonica. The sequence continues at coordinate 146,401 of JAZAYU010000791.1, read as the reverse complement.
GAAGTGAGATGCGATATGGGTAATATTTACGGAAGCAATTGTAGCTACGCATGTGACAATGGTTACACGGTATCTCAACCATCTAACGCTCTGTGTCAAAAGGACAAAACATGGACATACGGAAATCAACCTCCTTCTTGCAAAGGTGCATCTTAATTCTTTTATTTTTGGGAATGGTTGAGTTTTTTTTATTGAATTTAACCTTGCCAGAAAGTAAATAAGATGGTTAATCCTCGTTATATATCTTGATTTGTTTTATGACTAACTTCTAAATCCATTTACAAGGGTCACTTTTTTGTCGGGTCATAGGAAGACAAGTTTAGAGAATACCAAAGCTGCAAACACGGAATACACATTATATGAGTTGCGGGCAACAATTTCAGAAATTGGAACTGTTACTGGTAATAAAATGGGAATTCATTATGAAAAGTAATGATGTACTGATAAACATTATTTAATTTTAAATGCACATGCACAAGGTGCTAATTACAGTAATAGTTTACCTTAACAAATAAACAATATAGAAATCTTCTTGTGACTACTAAACTTTTGATATCTGTACATTTGTGTAGAAATTTCTTGTGGACAACCAGCTAACCCAGCAAACGGAACATTCTTGTGTTTTGATTCTTCCTTTTCTTACGAGAGTGTCTGCGTACTGGAGTGTATCAAAGGATTTTCGACCCCGCGTACCGTATATACGTCGTGCCAGGCTAGCGGCGAATGGTTCACAGGAAGTAGTGAAACGTGTACAGGTGATAAAATTTGATTAAAACCACTAAATAAAGAACAGTGTTCTCTTCAGTTTGATACACATTTTTATGTTGCCAGTTTTTCATATTATATAATATTAGCTTTTAGATGATGCTATGATAGTAACATACTTATCGAACTCAGTATGCAAGTAATGATTTAGTACAAAACGGAGGAATCGTGTTGACGTTGCAAAATTGTTTTAATGAAATATGAAAGATAATTTTTTTTGCATGCATAATCAGTTAATCACACGTTTTTTATTATAAAGCTGATGGATTTTTAAGCGACTGCTAAATTAATTGAGCATATTACATCAACGTTTTAATTTATTGAAGAAGACTACCTATTGCTTGTTAAAATTCTTCCCCGTTTTCTTTATCAGACAGCACGCCGCCAGCACTAACAAACTGCAAGAGTTACCAAACGTTTTACGCTGACCGTGGTATGAACATAGCAAACGCTTCGTGGACCATCCCGTCTGCTACAGACAACGTGGACAATACAACCGACATTGTCATCGAGCAAATTTCTGGTCCTTCAAGAGGATCACCCATTCCAATCGGGACAACAGTCGTTGATTACCGCGCTAAGGATACCGCTGGAAACCCATCTGTTACCACGTGCTCTATTACTATTAACGTAGAAGGTATTCATTGTTGCATGCGCTTTTGCGTGATTTAAGTTGCTTTCGACTGTTCAAACGTTTTTGTGACTATATCGATATTTCATATGCGGAAGGACATTTAAATGTATCCTTTAAGTCACTATCGTCATAACAGCTAGTTAATATGTCTTCAGGTTTGGCGATTTTTTTTTCAGAAAATATATTGATTCCAATAATTATTTTTAACTTTTGATCATGACATTGCCATGATAATCTAGCTTGACAAAATAAAGAAAGCTGATTCTTTATTGTGAGAAGTGAGTAGATTTACTGAACAATAGTTCTGGTTCTGTTTTGTTAAAATGATGTTGGTTATTAACATGTTCATTTGGCTATATGCCGACGGTCTGTTTGAATAAAAATACACATAAGATGCTATATTGTTATCAGTCTAAAAATTAATTCCTTATTTCTTGTACATATGTTATTACACCATTATGTAATTTTTTTCAGAGAAAGAAATGCCAGTGAAAATTGTTTACTAATAATTCAACCTTTATTTCAGCAATCTTCTGCAATCACCCGAAATATTCTTTTGATGACTCTAATTTGGAATACACATGCCCCAATCTTCGATGGGGAGATGCTTGTAAATTATCATGCCCTGTTTCGAAATCTTTGAAATATAAAGGACCTACTGAGATCAAATGTGAGGCCACTTTCTCAGGTAGTAACCCTTCTACAAGTTGGACATATGATGGTAGCGTTCAACCACATTGTGAAGGTAAGTTGTTGAAGTACATTACTTCTGTAAACACGAGAAGTTAAAACAGTGCACAGTTTTATGGTGGCGTTTAAATAAACATGTATATGTTTTCCAGATTATTTAAGAAAAAAGTGTTGAATGCAATCATTAAGAGTAAGATTATATATTGTATACCTGAATACTTACTGAAAAACGCTGTAATTTCGCGATTTCTGTCAAAAATCAGCTCTTTTCTTTATTTGCGTATTTATGAATTCGCGAGGTCGTTTACGGATATACTTATTTTCGGATAATATGAAAAATCATCATGTATTCGAGGTATTTATGAATTCGCGAGGAAAGCGATTCTCGAATATTAGCGGAATGATAACTAACGCGAATAAACCCAGTTTTACAGTAAATATTTAGATCTTTGTATCTATACTACATGCAGCTGTCATGGTGATGATTTTACATGTATTTTTATATTTTTGCATCTCGTTTTTGATGTTTATTAATACCGTGACTTTCCATGGTCTAAGCGTGTTGAGCGGTCATCGAAAACTTCTTTCATTCAGCTTTATTCATTAAACAAGGTTTAACAGAAAATTTGATCAGATGCATATTTCTATGAAAATATGTAACATGCGATCGTTCGTGTGACTCAGTCCATTATTAAGTTTAGGGTGCTGAGTTATAATTAAATTATGTGACACTAACAACGTCTTAATTCCCCATGATATTGACATGAAACTTAAATATATAATGCATGTGAAGCGTAGACGTGCAATTTACAAATGACATACATGGACCCCATCATGATATCATTGGGTAAACATTATTGCGACGCCTTTTTCATGCCTGCTCTGAAAGAGCAGTATTCATCACCTGCATTGGTGAAGCGAAGTTTTTTTCTCTTATTATCGTCTAATTATGAACGTTGTTTTTAAACTTGAATTCTATTGCTGTTTGTATTATAGAATATACTAGTACTTCTTTTCGTTATCCGTAAATTCTATTTCCTGTATTTTGTATGTGCTTTTAGTATTCATTATTCAGGTTAAGGTAGTAAAATAAAGTTAACATACATTGCAGCGGAGGTATGCCCAAAGAATCTTACTACGCCAAAATATGGTTCTTTAACGTACACGAATGATGCTATGCCGGTGGTCTTCGTCCTTCGCGATGAAGCTCATGATACGCCATATGAGTTTAGCGGTCAAATCTTCTGTCTTGATACTGGAAAGTGGAATCCAGCCACAGTTCCAGATTTCACTGGTGAGTGATTTTGTATCTTTTAATTTAAATTTTCAAATATAAAATCGATATTACAAGTCCTCGTTAAAGATCAGTTTTCTGTCCAAACCCCCTGTTTGAACATCACTGATATATTTATATAGTTCGCCTAGTCTTTATTGTACTGAAAAGAAATGTCCTTGTTTATTTTTGGATAATTAGACATTTATGTAAGTCACGATTTATGGATCGGCCGTAGATATGAAATGCACGTGCCTTAGTTACCCCGTCTTGCCTCCCACCTTTTGTTGTCGTCCGCCATTTTGTTTTGAATTTCGGTAAAATTAAATAGTGTTAAGCTGATCTCGCAAATAAATAAGATATATTCTTAGGGATGACTTCTATTTTTATAGAAAATAATTGTGACATGTTTTCAAACAATCAGATTATTCTACATTTGTCACAATTAATATCGAGGCGATAGTTCACGGCTCGTGTTATACATGGACTGTACGATGGAACGAGAACACAGTTTTAGCCCTTTGGAAGGGAGTACTTACACAGTAAAAGAGTCCTCTTTTTAAGGATAAATAATGATTGAAATTTGAATTAAGAATACTGATTAAATGGCATTTTTGACAGAGTAGGTCTGAATCAGCAAGTAAATGTATGTCAATTTTAAGTGAATTTTAATGACAAATTGTTCTAAATAAGCCTTTGAACAGGGGTGATTTTGGACTGTTTACTGCCGAAATTGTTTACCTGTCAAACAAGCCGATACACTTTTGAAGTTATTGCGCATGGAAGCTGGTCAAGGTACCATTTCTTGCGTTGCACTTGATAGTACTACAAAGTTCATGTGAGATTTTTCAATTCGGGACGTGAATAAAAATGTTCTGTTCACAAATTGTTATATGAAACATATAGGGAAACAACTGTGTTCTTAGGCCCGATATCCAGACCGGCAATATACCATTCAAACCCTAACTAACTAGCACAAGAGAAACGGACACAATTGTGATAGGACTGAGAATGCGTTATTTTAGATTTTGATTTCTTAAGCGCAAAGAAATGTTAAAATTTTAACTGCATTGTGTAATTGAACAATATTTAATCTTTCTTCAGAAAATTTTATACCTAGCTTGAATGCGTTACCAGTGGAATATTACTACTCAGGACTTTGTGGCACCAAAGCAACTCTTTCAGAAATCAAAACTAAAGTCCTTAAGTTCTTGGAAGCCTTTAGAGGTAGCGCATATGCTTCTGACTGCTTTTCCGATTCATCATGTGGATTTGACGATGTTATTGTTTCGTGCGGGTCTTCCATAAAACGGAGAAGTTTAAGTGACGAAGACCCCCATGATATAGAACGAAGACAAACTTCAACAATACGAGTTCAGTTTTCACTCACTCTTATCGGTGAAGTTTCATCGAGAACATATTTTTTTGAATATCAAAGTCAACTTTTTAACATATCAGAGAGCTTGAAAACAGCAGTGGTTGCTGGGAGCTTTGATATAGATGGATTACACACTCTACCGGATTCTTACACGAGAGCTGACTATTCCGATATCAAGTGTAACGGAACGGGATTTGTTAGGGATCGCTTTTCGTGTAGTATTTGTTGTCTTTTTGTTTATATATGAATAAATCCCCTTTTGAAATGAAAAGTAGCTTCAAAATTACAGTTTATCTTTCTCAACCTGCTCTTAATTGTCCAGCCATATTGTAAAATATTACATCCGCCAAAAACAATAATGTTTACAGAAGAACTCGTGTTTTCTTGTGGCGTCCTCTACTGATCTCTTTTTCGAAACCTTAAATGTGTTTTGAAAAGATATCTTTATTACAGGTTTAAATAATTCTGCCGCATCTGTTAGTCCAAACATATAGTAGGGACATGATTAACTGACCCCGATATTTCGTGGTTATAAAGATACTAAATACGTTATTAAAATGATGGCATTTACGCATTTTATTTAATATTTACGTTTACAGAATCCTGTGCACGGGGTAGCTACCTCGATGAAGCCAACGGCACAAAGACCTGTGTTACTTGTCCTGTCGGGACTTACATGCATCACGACGCTGCGACATCATGTTACCCGTGCCCGTCAGGGACCAGTACAAACACTACCTTAATGTAAATCAATAGATATGTGCACACTAAATGTTTGTAGATAATTGAACTATTAATTTTTGTAGATATTGAACTATTTATGTTTGCAGATAATAGAACTATTAATAACCTCCCAATTGTCTCAATCTTTTTTTGTTGACATTCAGAAAGGTATTGTTTTTTTTAATGTGGCATATGAAGCCAGATAATTATTTTAATATTGTTTGTAATCAAAACATCATATTATTTGAACAAAGATATTGTTAATTAATGAATAACAAAATAAAACCATTCATTGTAATCAGTCTCAGAATCGGGAGATCCGAGTGGGTTACAATTTGGAGCGTGTTTACTTCGGTGATATTTTTAGACATTTGTTTTTTTTCCATCACTTACATGAAGGCGATTTTGTTAGAAATTTTACAATTTAATGTAAATTTTGAAATGTCGTTGGCTCAACTTCATACGCCTTTTAGAAGATGGAATGTAGCAATAGATTTAATTGCATCATAAAAAATTTGAGGGAATAAGGCATGAAAACATGTCCAAATGATTTTTATCTATGAAAATGATGTTTTACCGGCTAAATAGTTTCATATCATTATTATTGCCTTGATAAAAAAATAATAATGCATCCTGCGATGCAATTCGTATAGTATTTATAAGCTTTATTTTTACCTCGGAAACTACATATATTTGAACTAAGAACAAAATATGATACACAATGGATATCACAGACAAGACCCATTTGTGATGTTTTGAAACTTAAATAGTCGATTCCATAGTGAATTATAATTGGTTGAACGAATAAAAATCCACGAATAGATTTGATTGGCACAAATCCCTGTCATCGCAAACGACGTAACAAACCACGTGACGATAAAATATATTTGTCACTGTCAACAATTCTATTTTAACGACCATTAAATATTTTTATTTGAATGATATGTATTATGATTTAAAAATGAAAACAAAATGTTGTGTTATGTTTTCATTATAAAATTTATAAATAAGATTTAAAAAAAACAACTGTAACGGAAGGGGAATTAACCGCTGTGAGGAGTTTTAAAATGTAAAATGTGGATTTATTCAGCATAAATTAGTGAACCCTGCAGAATGTTGTTTCTGGTCAAAATTCGTTAAATATAACATCAAATTCGTAGCTTACTGTGGAAGGGAAAATAGAAATTATCATACTTGTAATATATTTTGACGGTACTGGAAAACTAAACTTTTATCCTTAAAACTGAAAACTGAAAAATTTCACAGATGATAAGTAAAATGACTCCTCTTTAAGTTTTTGGTTCTTAACATGATGTACTTTTATGTTTGAAAAAAAGAAGTAATATATGCATATCAGGTATCGCCACACTCACAAAACACAGCCTCCCCACACAACGAAAAAGAAGAGAGAGAGGGCATGTTTTTTATAAGTATGTCAATTCAAATAGGACGCCACAAACAATTAACAAAGAAGTGAACCTTTGGGGATACCGCCTTGGAACGGTCAGTGGCAAAACAAATTGCCACTGGGGGTTTAAACCAGGTTCTAGACCTCTGCACCACCTCACACTTGCCCCAACAGGTTCTCGTATCACAAAACAAGTACAAGTTGTCTTGGTGAAACAACTCCAACCCACCCATCGGCTAAACAATGTTGCATGCAAAAGCACACAAACATATAAAACATAAGAAGCTAATAGCATTGCAAAGCTAAAGGGTAGGTACTCAATGATCTTACCGAGACCAGAGCTCCTGGAGCAAAATCAGCAAGAATACGATGACAGGGATAAAAGAAACAAATCGAGCTAAGAAAAAAAAGATTTCCCCGTAAACCTTTATCAACTCTTAAACCCCTGTCACCGTCGTGCAGCCAAAGAGGTAAGCATAATGATCAACTGTAGATGGGTTAATCACCAGGCCTGCAGAGCGCTGTAAAACATCATGTTCGTTACCTTTCTTTTTAAATTTACAGATGGTTTTTGCGAATAAGCGGGAGAAATTAGCATTGCCTTTTATCTTCTTTAGTTTGTAAATTAAATCTCCATAAAAACCGGCTGTGAAATACCTTGTTGCATTGTTGATTTTAAACTGCACCTGTATTTATGAATAGATCTGGGTATCGGCGATAAAACTTGCAAAACGTTTTTCTTAATTTGTGATACCGATAACCCTGTTTTAAATGTTTTTCTGTAATGCACAGATAACGTTCATTGAAATCATTCACATCGTTGCAAGCTCTTGAAAAGCGAACAAACTATGAGATATAAACCCCGTAAGATGTTGCAAGAGGAACATAACCGTCTAAAAACGGAAAATTTACTATATTAAAATTAAATTCATCTCTTTTATTAGTAGTAACTATTTTCAATGGACAGATTTAGAACAAGAAAGTTTGCTTGCTTTTCTGAAGATTTCGCTTCATTAAGCTGTAGTTCTTAAGGATAAATCTTATTAACTAGTGATGGAAAATAGTTCTCTATATTAAATAAATCATCAAGGTACCTCGAGGTGTTATTAAAAGCTGTAACAATATCATCTTGATGTTCGGTAGAAAGAGATGCTTGAGATTTGAGACTGGTTTCTATGCTCAATTTTATAACCTTGGGCAGATATGTTGGTTTGAATATTGAGTATAGCTCAACCCAGGCTAGGTAGCGTGGACAGTAATATGCATTCAGATTACTGCCCATGAACAGGCTCAATTGAAATGAGCCTGCAATATTTTGGTATTTTCCGTGTTTGTTGGCTTTCAAAGTGCTTTTTCCATCTATTGTCATTTGGTACATCTTTTTTGTGTTTGGAATGTTGTCAGGTAAGTAAGACCTAAACGGATATAATAAAATATTTCATATCATGTTAAATATTCAGTCACAATACCTTATATATGAGAAGGAAATGTTGATGGTTAGTTAGTGGAGTAGGTTAGTTAGTTCGTTGTTATGAATATTTTTGTGATGTCTTATATTTTGATATCGGTAATGTCTCTCGGGCAATCTTAAAGCGGAGTTGGGAGGCTGGTTGGTTGCTTTTCCTTTCATCCTTTATATTGCTTTTTAACTACATTATGTCTTTGTATAAATATACTGTGAAAATGATACATACATGTGTACATATTTTTATGCCCCCGCCATGTAATGGCGGAAGGGCATATAGTGTTCACCCTGGCTGTGTGTGTGTGTGTGTGTGTGTGTGTGTCAGCGTGTGTGTATGTTCGAAAATCGTGTCCGCTCTGTAACTTTGTTATTTCTTATTGGATTTTAAAATAACTTGGTATGAATGTTCACCATATCAAGACGGTGTGTCGCGTACAATACCCGTGCCTGTAGGTCCAAGGTCAAGGTTACTGTTACTAAAAGAATTTTCTTGTCCGGGCTGTAACTTCCTTATAAATGGAGGGATTTCAAAATAACTTGGCACAAATGTTCACCATGACAAGGCGGTGTGTCGCATACAAACCCATGCCTGTAGGTCCAAGGTCAAGGTCACTGTTACTTAAAATACAATTTTGTTGGAAAAATCTTGTCCGCTCTGTAACTTTGTTATTTCTTATTGGATTTTAAAATAACTTGGTATAAATGTTTACCATATCAAGACGGTGTGTCGCGTACAATACCCATGCCTGTAGGTCCAAGGTCAAGGTCACTGTTACAAAAAATAGAATTTTCTTGTCCGCGCTGTAACTTCCTTATGAATGGAGGGATTTCAAAATAACTTGGCACGAATGTTCACCATGACAAGGCGGTGTGTCGCGTACAACACCCATGCCTGTAGGTCCAAGGTCAAGGTCACTGTTACTAAAAATAGAATTTTGTTGGAAAAATCTTGTCCGCTCTGTTTATTTGTTATTTCGTATTGGATTTTAAAATAACTTGGTATAAATGTTCATCATATCAAGACGGTGTGTCGCGTACAATACCCATGCCTGTAGGTCCAAGGTCAAGGTCGCTATTACTAAAAATAGAATTTTCTTGTCCGGGCTGTAACTTCCTTATGAATGGAGGGATTTCAAAATAACTTGGCACAAATGTTCACCATGATAAGGCGGTGTGTCGTGTACAACACCCATGCCTAAAGGTCAAAGGACAAGGTCACTGTTACTAAAAATAGAATTTTGTTATAAAAATCTTGTCTGCTCTGTTACTTTGTTATTTCTTATAAAAGGATTTTAAAATAACTTGGTATAAATGTTCATTATATCAAGACGATGTGTTGTGTACAATACCCATGCCTGTAGGTCCAAGGTCAAGGTCACTGTTACAAAAAATAGAAATTTCTTGTACTGGCTATAACTTCGTTATTAACAGAGTGATTTCAAAATAATTTGGCACAAATGTTCACTATGACAAGGCGTTGTGTTGTGTACAATTCCCATGCCTGTAGGTCCAAGGTCAAGGTCACTATTACTAAAACCAGAATTTTCTTGTCTGGGCTGTGAGTTTGTTATTACTTATTGGATTTTCAAATAACTTGGTATAAATGTTTACCATGACAAACATGCATAGCGGGGGCATCCGTGTCCTATGGACACATTTCTAGTTTCCAAGTTGTTTTTCTTGTCAATTAACACTTGAGAATGAAACATGCGTTAACAAATTGTTTTATCTTTATTAATAATGAAATAGACATATTTGTCTTTAAAACAGCTCCTCAATAAAAGCTTACAGAAACTGAGGCGTGTCTTATTGTTTGTATATTGTTTTCTTTCAAAATTTAAAAGAGAATTGAACATTCATACTCATTTTTGTACAATGTTGTAAAATAAGTACACAGAAAGAAAAATAAATTATCATTTCGAACATTGTATCTGATCTTTTTATTAAATGATTGTTGAGAATGAAACGTTTATAATATTCTACGGAGTTGCTTTAAATGATTATTGCGAATAAATATACATTAAATATAATTTTAACATTCATTGTTCTTAAATTGTTTAAAATGTAAATATGTAAATGTATCATAAATTGATACTTGGAACATATTTTTATCAGACTATTTATACGACAAAAAACAACAAATAGAATCATTGCTTAAACGTTTCACTTTTTTGTGTCGCCTGCGATAGCAGGTAGACACATAGGGATCCTATTGTCCGGCGACGTCGTTGTCGTCGGCGCCGTCGTCCGGTAGTCCCCCAACTTTAATATGAAACTTAATGTTGCCTTTAACGTTGAAAGTACTTGTCCTATTAACTTAATACTTGAAATATAATAATCTACATAAACAAAGCCATCTCTGACAATAAGAAGGATAATTCCTGTTTCACTATTTTTTGAGTTATGCCCCTTCTAAATGACTTGTATATGAAACTTTAATATGAAACTTAATGTTGCCTATAACTTTAAAATTTCTTGTTCTATTAACCTAATACTTGGAATGTATCATCTGCATGAACAAAGCCATCTCTGAAAACAAGATTGATAACTCCTGTTTCACTATTTGTGAGCTATGCCCCTTTTAAAGACTATGAAACATGAAACTTTAATATGAAAGCTAATGTTGCCTGTAACTTTGAAAGTCCTTGCCATATTAACTTAATCCTAGAAATATATCATCTGCATGAACAAAGCCATCTGCAACAATAAGAACGATAACTCCTGTTTCAAAATTTTTGGAGTTATGCCTCTTTTAATGACTTTGATATGAAACTTAATGTTGCCTATAACTTTAAAAGTACAAGTCATATTAACTTAATACATCATCTGCAACAAAGCCATCAGTGACAACAAGAATGATAACTCCTGTTTCACTTTTTAGTTATTTCTCTTTCAAATGCCTTTAATATGAAACTTAATGTTGCCTATGAGTTTGAAATTACATGTAAAATATCATCTGTATGAACCAAATACTTGGAATATAATTATCATCTGTATGAACAAAACCATCTCTGACAACAAGAATGATAACACCTGTTTGACTACTTTTTGAGTTATGCCCTTTTCAAATGACTTAAATATGAATCTTTATGTTGCCTATAATTTTGAAAGTGCTTGTCCTAAAAGCTATTTTAAACATGTCATCTGCATTAACAAAGCAGATGTGACACCGAGAATGATAACTCCGGATGAACTTTTTTTTAACTTATGCTCCTTTCAATTTTCTTTAACCTGAAACTTAATTGCTTATAACTTGGAAAGTATTTGTTCTTTTGACACAATACTTAATATATGTCATATGTTTAAATGAAGTTATATCTGTTTTGAGGTGTTGTCCTTTGAATGATTTTTACATGAAACTTAATTTTGCTTATATACAATAAAGATAATAACCAATCAATGAACATTAGTAATTTTGTAGTATTGCAATGCTACTTAAATTACATCTGTTGATCTTATATGATATATGACAGGCCCACGTTTCAACTTTTTGCAAGCAGTCGACACATGTGTTCGGCGGAACACCAAACTCTAGTGTTCTCAAGCTATAAATGAGTTCTAAAAATTAACTATAGTTTAAACATTGTCACATATTTGACAATAAAAATGAAACGTTTAAACCCGGTACCCTTTTAATATTGTATTTTTTAAACTTTTGTGAATATAAAACATACTTCCGTATTCATTATATTTTTTGTTTACCGAGAGCACTGATTCAGGGGAGATTTTGATCTCTCTTTTCGTTGTCGATGTAAAATTTTATTAACAGGAGTTCTTACACGTGTACCAGTCTTAGCTGAATTTGTAAAAACTTACAATTTCTGGATGTGGCCAATTCTGTGTCTGTCTTCTGGATGTGGCCATTCCTGATATGCATATTTCACTTTTTTTGAGATTGCAAAAGCTATGATAGATCTTTTATTATTTTTCACGAACGGTCTGAGACTGTTGGGATATTGCTGTGATTGTGTTGTTTAAGTAGCCCAGTCTTGATTAAATTTCATCTGTTGATAATTAACGTATTTATATGTGTGTATTCTCAGTTCAGCCAAAACTAACAAAAATATTTTCGGGTCCCTCAACCCTAAACAAAACTATTCTCAAGGCTGCAAAGCCAAGTAATGCTATTATCAAGATTGCAATTCTAAGTAATGCTATTCTCATGGCTGCTTAGCCGAGTAATGCTATTCTCACAACTGTAAAGCCAGGTAATGATATTCTCATGGCTGCTAAGATTCTCAAGGCTGCCAAGCCAAGTAATGCAATATATACAATAAAGATAATAACCAATCAATGAACATTAGTAATTTTGTAGTATTGCAATGCTACTTAAATTACATCTGTTGATCTTATATGATATATGACAGGCCCAAGTTTCAACTTTTTGCAAGCAGGCGACACATGTGTTCGGCGGAACACCAAACTCTAGTGTTCTCAAGCTATAAATGAGTTCTAAAAATTAACTATAGTTTAAATATTGTCACATATTTGACAATAAAAATGAAACGTTCAAAACCTGGTACCCTTTTAATATTGTATTTTTTAAACTTTTGTGAATATAAAACATACTTCCGTTTTCATTATATTTTTTATTTACCGAGAGCACTGATTCAGGGGAAATTTTGATCTCTATTTTCTTTGTCGATGTAAAATTTTATCAACAGGAGTTCTCACACGTGTTCCAGTCTTAGCTGAATTTGTAAAAACTTACAATTTCTGGATGTGGCCAATTCTGTGTCTGTCTTCTGGATGTTGCCATTCCTGATATGCATACCAGTTTCACTTTTTGAGATTGCAAAAGCTATGTTAGATATTTTATTATTTTTCACGAACGGTCTGAGACTGTTGGGATATTGCTGTGATTGTGCTGTTTAAGTATCCCAGTCTTGATAAAATTTCATCTGTTGATACTTAACGTACTTATATGTGTGTATTCTCAGTTCAGCCAAAACTAACAAAACTATTTTCGGGTCCCTCAACCCTAAACAAAACTATTCTCAAGACTGCAAAGCCAAGTAATGCTATTATCAAGATTGCAATTCTAAGTAATGCTATTCTCAAGGCTGCTAACCCGAGTAATGCTATTCTCACAACTGTAAAGCCAGTTAATGCTATTCTCAAGGCTGCAAATCCAAGTAATGCTATTATCATGGCTGGTATGTGAAGTTATGCTATTCTTAAGACTGCCAAGCCAAGTTATGCTATTATATTGGCTACTACGCTAAACAATTTAATCCCATGAAGTTTGTGCCTGTTTTAAGAAACGTATGGCTGCGAATCAGCCGGTAAACAGTTATGATATAAATTAAGAATGCATTTTAGGAAGCATGTTATAAAAGCTAATATTGATCGCCAAATATTCCTTAAACTTCTATTTTTAAACTTTGTGTTAATATGCTTTTTTGAAGAAAAATCTATAAAATCTACACATTTCTGACCAAAACTACCCATGTGGCTACAAAAATAGTAAAAAATGTGCTGAAAACTATTACAATTAAAACACATTGAGCTTTATCTTGAATCGTTTTGTTAATTGGTCAAGAAATTACAGATCTGGGGAACAAAATGTCCCAAATTATTGGACCAAGACTTTGAAAAAGCGTCCACATTGGCGCAAACTTTGTTCCAAAACAATAATAATTAGAAGGAAATTTTAGCGTTGCGATCGGATGACAAACCTATCAATCTATAAAACTTCCCATCATGTAACACTTTAAATATTTCAAAACTTATACGCCAATCATCTTATCTACAATTCTGGACAAATAATTCTCCCAATTCGTTTTGAAACATGGGTATCCATTCCATTTCTAAGGTAACGGAATACTGAACACAATAGGTATCATAAGCGATAAGAATAACTTGTTATTGATCTATTCCCCTTTGGGACAAACCTGCTAAATGACCGATTGTCTGTAAATTATTATACCCTGTTTCCCTAATGAACATGCGAATGATCTAAGAACTCTTTAAATCGGCTAATTCCCTCCATGTGGAAGAGCGCGACAATTCATCAGATGACAACGAACAGCGGGCTATAATAAGTGCTGCCTCAAGAAGCATACGAACTAGCATATGAATACACGACTCCCGTGCTAGAGCGCTGATCTAACTTAGGCTAAAGTATCAAGTTCAATGCACCAGAAATTAATCTGTTCTTTACTGTGAAATTTTAATGTAAAAATCCCTATGAGGAGGTACGGCTATGTCCATGCTCCTGAACTTAATCGAAATTCCCCCCAAACAAAACCCATTACGAGACGCACGCTAACGCGACTATAATATGCGCAGTGACTTGTTTACTGCGCTGAGAGTGTTCGAACATTCTAGATTAAACCAGAAAGGATCTATAAGTAACCTTTAAGTTACTTAACCCACTCGTAGTGTTGTCAGTGACAAACCCATAATCGAGAAAATGCAGAGCTCTCTTGACTTTGACTTCGACTTTCCCTTTGTTACCAATGGGCGGACAACTTAAGTAAAAAGAAAAGCAATTTTAGAAAAAAACAACAACAAATGGTAAAACTAAGAACTTAAAATATTTTGTTGCGCCTCTTTCATCGACCCATTAAAACCATCGAAACTTGTTATGCTATTAGGCAATTTCTACGAAATAGTAAACTGAATATATATTAATTTTATTACCCCAAATCCTTGTTTTACTAACATAATATTCGTTTTACAAAACGAGATTATTGTTTCGGAAAAAAATATAGATAGATTTTCAAAAATCTAAGATTTACTCAAGCGTCCTCAAACAATAATTTCTTTTTTTTATGTCCAGACTCCTATTTAAACTGATAAATTGACAAAAGAATGAAAGTTCTTGTTTATTATTAAAAACCAATGTTATCTTATAATCATCTTTCATGTCCATTTGTTATGGAAGGCAGCAGCGCCGTCGAATATGTTCTGTCGTCAAAAATTCTTGAAAGACCAGCACGAGAATCAAGAGCTGTAAAACCCCATTCGCACTGGCTGGTAGGGTTGGCCTCGAAAGTGAGCTGCACATTGGTACCGGAAAACCTCGAGCAGAACGTAATAAGTGGCACCCTTCCATGCATGCGTCCGTACGTGCAGGTTTTTTGACCGCAATTAGACGGACTTAGAGATTACCACTACCGATGCATATTTGTGTTGAAAGAAAAAATGGTTAAGGTCTCCGACCGAGAATCACTTGCCCCTCACCGTTGTGAGTTCGATGCCTACCAGGGTCGTGTACGGGTGACAGGCATACATACTGTGCGGCGCTCAGTTTATCATTTAAAACACAGGCGCCGGACTGCATAGGAACGTTTCATCAACAAGATACGAAACTACTTTTTGCAATTTACGGCCAGTTTGAATATTAATCATCAAAACATATTTACAATAACAGAACTAGCTAGTTCTCAGGCGGCTGGATTTCAATCTAGTATCTCTAGGCTTCTTACGAGAACTCGTCTAATCCTGATGTGATGTAACATACTTCGATAGCGTCCTCGCCTGGGAATCAAATCTGAGCAACTGGATTAGGAGTCAACTACATACACCACTCTGCGACTGAAACCAAATATCTATTAATAATACAAGCAGTATCACTGTAGGTGCATGTTTGTTAGTGGTTCGAATCATTTTCGTAGTCATCAAAGTTGTATAGTGATTAAACGTCCCACACAGCTCCTCAAAGCCTTGCATTTTTAATACATTCGTTTTAAGCTATGCCTCCGCGGTACGAACAAAGGCTATCTAACGTCAGATGAAGTAGAAAAATGTTGTCTTTGAAGCATATACAACTACGTTAAAGCGACTTATGTATATACAATGATGATAGTTCAAATGAAAGCAATTTTAAATTTCATTTCAATAGATGAAGACGCAGCAGCAGCAACATGCAGCGGCTCCAGTAGAAACAACAACAACAACAACAACAACAAATATAAAAGCCATAGAAACACGACAGTGACTTGAATCGATATAGAGTTTGTTAGTAATAGGCTAGGTGGGGGTCAATATTTTACAGATAAAATCGGGGGGTCATTATTTTATAAGGGGAGTCAGTATTTTATAGAAAGGGGTCATTATTTTATATAAAATAATGACCGGGGGTCATTATTCTATGGGGGTCACTTTACAACGTTACACCGGCTGTCCAAGCGTTGAATGACTACGCGATTAAAAAACCCCGAAAAGCCCGTGCGAAGAAAGAGCCATCTAGCAATCCATTGGACACCGACAGAGGGAATTTATTTTCATCTAATTCACTACGTTTAATAGCAGAAAATTATATTAATACTCCCTTCTACATTATCTGTAACTAGAAGATATTAGTTATTTATATTTAAAGTTGATGACGGTGATGGTAATGGTGATTAAGATCATGGTTATGTAATCTCAATAATTCCACGGCAAGCACAGACCCATTATCGTACTGACTTTTCATAGATGTCTGTCCTTTCCGAATTGATTTGAATAGTAACTGGGTTGTGCGCGAAGGTCGACCATCGTATATATAGAAAAGCCCGCACAACGTTGGGCTAATTGTTATGTTGATGATGATTCTGATGATGACGACTATGACGACGACGACGACGACGACGACGATGATGATGATGATGATGATGATGATGATGATGATGATGATGGTTGTGAGGATGAAGATGATGATGGTGATGACGACAATGGTGATAATGTAGTTGTAGTAGCAGCTGCAGCATAAGAATAAGTCTCCCCGGTAGTTTATTTGTAAAACAATGAGAGAACAGTTACTATACAATGGCGTTTCTATAGTCTGTTTCAACTAACAAATTCACGAGTACATAACATAATTGTGTCTGTGATCTGCTTGACTGTATGTTGTTTATTTATTGCCATGCTCTTTTGTGGTTTTTATTACTAAAAAGCCATTTAAAACAGTTGACCTACAAACAAAATTTAGCTAAATATAGGGTATCATATTACAAAACAATCTATAGTACAAAGTTTTAATATCACGAGATTGTGAAGGGGGAGGTTGATTGTTTGTTTTTCCTAAAATGGAGGTGTTTTCTTTAGGAAGAAAATGTATTAGTTAATAATGATGATTTGTCTGTATATGTGGAGTCATAATGATTTAAGTGTGAAGTTGAGAAAACTTTACAAAAAGGTAAACGTTACGCTTATTATTATTATTTATTTATTTATTATTATTATTATTATTATTATTATTATTATTATTATTATTATTATTATTAGCGAAACAGAATTACGTTTGCCTTTTGCCAATCATGTCTAGTCAGTGATTAGTGTGTGTAGACATTGATTTGTAAAATTGAGAAAGATTAGAACTGATGCTTATTTAAATTGTACTTCGGCTATTTTAAACAATCAAAAAGCTGATCGATCGTTTATTATGTTCGTGGTGTTATTAGTCAATACGATTAATTGTATTTGAATTCGAAATAAGGTGGATTTAGTAAAACCAAGAAGAAGTTTATCATATCATAAAGGAACTTTGAAATCACAGAAAAAGACAAATTTTTAAAATCAAAATATTGCAGGCTCAGATTGATTGAGTCTGTTCGCTGGCAATCATGTAAATACAAACTACTGTAAAGAATTTCGATAGTGCACTTTTGTCTAAAATAAGTCAATAACATTTCAATTTCATTAGAAGACTTGAGTATGGCTAAATACAGCATACCATTTAATTTAGTTAGTCCGTCAGTAGCGTGGCTTTGATTGCAAAGGAAAGCAGTTAGATTTAAACTACTACCCACTTTGACATTCACGTGTTTACGTGTTTAACTTTCATAGTCATACATAGAGGGTTAACTTATTGGTATATATTTCCTTTTTAAAAGGAACTATATTTAGTCTGGTGATAAAATTATTTTGAAAAAAACAACAACACAACAACAACAAACTAATAGTTTACTTGGAATTACCAACATTTAAATAATTGTAAAATATTTTATCTTTGTAAGAAATGTATTATGAATAAGCAATATTGTTGCTGTAAATGTATTCCAAAAAACAACAACAAATATGATAAACAAAAATGTGTCAGAGAATGGGGTGTGTCGGAATGGGAGTAAAATGTGCAGCCTGAATGGGAAGTGAAAAGAGAGAAAACTTAATATATTACAAGTTTTGAGCGTATATGTGCTTAGTGTATGGCTGGTCATGTACCAATGTACTAGAAGGTAACACAGAATGTATTTACTCGTCTATTTCTTTATTTCTAGTTGGGATTTATTTTTAACATGAAGTATACATGAAACAAAAATGAACTAATGCATTCTTTTGTAATTAAAGACATGCGGTATCCAGAAAATGTTTAAGGTATCTCTCCGTTCAGCATGTTAACATACACGTAGGCTGTCCTTTTATTTAAAAATATTACAATTCAACTTAGAAAACATTATCGTGGGAAATCATCAGTTCGGGCTTTGTTAACTCAACATTGGAAGATGCAACCTGCCCGGCTGGGGTTGAGCACAACTCCACATTAGAAGCAATTTTAAACGATGATTTGTATATTTGATGGGGTATTTTCAGACTTATCCATTTAATGCTCTTCGACTTATAACCTGGATTCAGATTGAGTAATGATTTAAACAGCTTAAATACATCTAGTTGACCTATTTCCGACTTAATCGGCACAGCTATATGGACTCGTGAAGATCACTAAGTACGCGCCCGTTTAGCTTTCCAGTGCTATTAGCTTCTTATGATTTATATATCTGTGTGCTTTAAATTTTGCATGCAACATTGTTGAGCTGATGGGTGGGTTGGAGTTATTTCACGAAGACAACCTGTATGCGTGTTGATATGAGAAACGGGGCAAGTGTGAGGTTGGTGCACCCTATAACCTGTTTAAACCCCCAATGATTTTTCCACTGACCTTTTCAATTGTGAAAAAGAGAATCTACTCAAGGGGTTTTGGATGTTGAAACTAAGCAATGTATGATTACAATAGCGAAAAAGACTTCAGAAAATATTGACAAATAAAAATGTTGCGAACAAATTACCTGATGTTATTTCGATTTCCAAACCATTAAGCTTAGTTTTCATTTTTGCGTTTTCTTAATTTTTATTCTTTTTTTTCAGATAAATTCATTTTCCATGCATTTAATTATTTGAAAATGTTTTTTCTATTTAATGAATTATAATACAATATTTTTGTACTTAAGTTCAAACGATTATTTTTTTTATTTGTATTTAGCAGGTTTAAGATTTACTGAGTCAGGAGGATGTTTTACACAAATAAGCAAAATGGCTGATGTGAAGTTACTAAGAGGTAGGTCAAACATATCATGAAATCCTTTATGATCATGTTTTACAATTTGTTTATAAAATAACATGTTGTTACTGTTAAGCATACACTCGCCAAAACGGTACCTTCTTTTTCACTGTTCTTTATTACTCGTGTCAATAACTCGTTCAGACCTCATTTCTGTATATTGCTATAGCATTCAGCGAACAGATACGTAAAATTAGTCCGGTATTTTTAATTCGTTGAAAGACGATCCTTGAGGTATAAGGGACCCAAATATAGATTAAGTTATAATTTTATCATTTTTATCTATAAACACGTATGCTATAATATGACTTTACAAATTTATGCACAGTTGGTGGGAGTGATATATTGCAAATATTTCTGCAGATGTGGCAAGTGGTGATATCAGATTGTATGGAAGCAATCTAACTCGAATATCTGAAGAAGAAATCGTACAAATAATAGAAGACTGCGTTGACGAGAAACAGTGGTTCGCAAAGGGTTCCTTTAGCAAGCTGTTCAAAAGTAATCGATTTTATTTCACCTTATTTAATATACCTCTCAAGCCTAAGAGCAAGACTTTGTTCGTAGAAGTTTAAAAGGAAGTTATATAAAATGAGTGTGTGTTATTTTGTTGGTCTTACACGGTGTGTTTTTGAAAGACGCGATTCAAATTTATTTTAACCAACTTACTTTTTTTGAAATCCAACACATTTCTTTTTTTGTTACGTTAAGTAAAATTATCCATTTATATTAGTGTGCATACTTGATTTTGTTAAAATTTCTTTACAGAGTATGTTCTAAATACAAAGTTACTAATACCATTTTCGTTAAGGATCCATTGTCGTTAAGGATAACGACACAAGTTACCAAAATACTTGTAGGGCTTTTATCGGCTGTACTCTTAAGATTGATTAACTTTTATAATAGAAAATATACGTTACGAACAAAAAATTCTAAAACTGAAGATTGCAAGCAATTGCTTTCCGAAATTGGCTAGATTGGAAAATAAGATTCTTTTAAAGAAGTTGTAAAATGTATCCCACAAACTTCCATAAGTTCAGCGTTTGCTATTTATATCTGTCGTTTATAGGAGCGTTCTTCTGTTTTTGAAAAAAATATGCAAATGTAGCTTTCGGACATAGCTACCTTTAGAGGAGTGTGGGTAACTAAATGATGTTTTAAGTTCTCGATACTTTTCGTTAGTCAAAAAGGTGTTTTAAGAACACCAGAAATAAGGTTTTGAAACAAATCTACCACATTCGTCATAAAACATCAGGTTTCATCATATGACATAATTTGTAGGTGACGGTTTGAAAAATAGATGTGGAATTACAGTTGCAGTAAAGAAAATACACCAATATAAACAGTTGGACGACATTCCAGACACTGTGAAGAAGGTTTGAACTAATAAAATGCAACTATTTTTACTGTTCGCATTTATTTACTTTTCATCAAGGAAATGATTATGTTGTGTATCAGGAATGGCCACATCCAGAAGTCACAGCATCTCCTCACAGCCAAAAACACTAAAGAGAAATGAAAGCATGTGTAATATATTGATTTAATTTCAAAAAAGACACAACATACAATAAAAAAAGAGAGAACCCGAGTGGTGACCGTAATGGAACAGTCAGTGCAAAAACAATTTGCCGCTGTGAATTTAAACCTTTTTCTAGAGAGCACCAATCTCACACCCACCCCAACAGGTTTTAATGTGAGCAAACAAGTACGAGTTGCCCTGGTGAATTAGTTCCAACCCACCCAACAACTCGACAATGTTGCAGCGTTCAAACAACTGTCCCGCCTCCTCCGAGATATTGCCTGTTACACTCAGATGTCTCGATTTATAACAAGTGGTTTGCCAAAAATATAAAGCTGCATGATAATAATACAATACTCTTTAAAGAAACTTTATCACTTTCGAAATTCCCTGATTAAACAACGAACAGGTTTTACTCATGTATACAAGTGAAACCGTTTCGAGGTAAGCAAGCATATACCCATTGTGGCTTTGCCACTGACCCTTCCAAGACGGTAACCTCTCAAATGAAACTTTTCGTTAAGTGTTTGTGGTGTTGTTTGTTTTTAAAATAAACCATAGTATTCCCTTGTGACCTTTTTCTCTACACTTAATTAGGTTGTGTTGGGAGGCTGTGTGTTCTAGATGTGCCTTTTCCTGATTTGCATTCTTAACTTGTTTATTATACACAACAATTCGGCTTCTAAATCTTATTTTAAGAATATTTATAATAAAATTGCAAAAATACGAAATGTGAACAATATTTGCACTAAAAGATCTGATATATTTAAATTTTTATACAATTTTTTTAGGAAATGAACGTTTCTAAAGTGCTTCATCTCTTCCTTTTGCCGCTGATAGCAGTTATTCGTGAAGTTGATGAAGGAAGGAACACGTAAGTGTTTAAGGAAAGACATGCATCGATTTTGTGGTACACTTCAAATGCATTTAAACTCCCCTTTATTTTCGTTGATCGTATACATTCGCATTTTAATTGGGGTTAATTGGTCCAAAAGATGGACTGACTTGAGTCATGGCGATTTCTTACCCTTATCGTATACAATCTTTCATCGTTATCGTTTCTTGTTTGGTTTCTTTAATTCTTTAATACTGTATACATCGAAGTTGCCCTAACCGTATACAAAAACTATTCTTACTTCTGCAAGCATCTTGTTTTCTGGAAAAAAAGCGATGACTTTTCTTTTAATTTTGTGAACATGCCTACATATATCTATAATAGTAAATGTCATTCTAACAAAGTTCCAACTAAAGCGTTTGTTTCCTATTTGCTAGGTATAATAGATAAATTATAATAGAAAACGCATCACGTCATTTCTATCGATGGAGTAGATCTACAGTCGGTAAAATTTATCTTCAAAGTACGCGTGTCAGCTCATTTGGTTCACTAATTTTGTGTTGGCCACTTAGCGTTTATGTTTTACTATTAATCATGATGTCTTTTTTATGTAGTGAAAGTGAATGCTTTATTTTAATAGCTTTAGTTGTTTGCTGAAAGCTATTATTGCTGCCTTTGGATGGCAGTGATGCTTACAAATGATAATTTTGTTATAGATTCTACTTAATATCGCCGTTTTGTGAGCAAGGCGACCAGAGTGTATACATTGCTCCATACGAATAAAACTCCTTTGAATCAGGTTCAAAGAATACGGATAGTTCTGCAGATTGCATTCGGAATACAGCATCTACATACATTTGTTGAGGGTTTTAAGTAAGTGGTTTATGTATATTGTTAAGTATATATTATTTCTTTATTATTCTTTCTTTATTATTGAAGATTATATGTTTTGTGTAATCATTCAGTTTTGACTTCTGTACGAAAATTCATCCCAACGAAATAATTATATACTAACTAAGTATTTATTTTTTCCATATTTTTTAATGAAAACTACGCTAAGTAATGAAAGAGAATCTTTGATGCATGCATTTATTGTTAAAATGATATTATAAGAAATTATAAGTTATGTTATTTGTTTTTATTCATGTAACAATTCATTGTACTTTTTTTTCTATCAGTAATATTTATTATTTATGGACTTGACACTCTTAACTTTAACTTTAATTTTACTTTTTTGAGAAAGTGAAGTCGCAGATGCAAGAATTTAAGTGACGTTTGCTTGTTTTATAAGGCAAACGATTGCTGCGTCAAAGACTTTTAAAACACTTCTGGACAAGTTTAAGTCAGAAGGGTAATTTGTCCAGTTTTCTTTGTATTGTTTTAGAGATGTGATAATCCATAAGGATATCTGCTCGGGCAACATAATTCTAGATGGAAGAAAAAATGCCCGCTTGATAGACTTTGGCCTTGCTCAAGACAAAGGTGACGATACTAGTACCATTTCAAAGAGAATACACTATACTCATCCTGATGTAGAAACTGGGAAGTGGGCCACTGAATTCTGGGACTACTTCAGTTTTGGCGTTGGTGGGTGCTTTCTCTTATAAGAGTTAACAAAGAGTTGTACACAGTTAAATATCTTTAGTAAATAATAATAGTTACCAGTGTAATGCAGTGATGGTTAAGTTTCTCAAGGATATCACATCAACCTTTTTGGGGGCAGTGGGTTTGTCCCGACGAGCTTAATAGGTAGCGGTCTCCGTATGGGTTCTCATCCAAGTAGAGGTAATTTCATTTTTTATAGAATCGTCAGATTGATTGTCAAACCTTATATTTAAGAATTTTTCTTAAACGATAATGCCGCGAAAACATATTTTTATCCGAGTATGGGGATCGTATTCCATTTTTTATAAAAATAATCACTGAATTCCTTTTCACGATTTCATTATTAATTAAATACAAATCACCTTTAATTTAGTTCCTGGATTTCAGAAATCCGCGAGAGGCTTACAGGGACAAAACAGCTTTTTTGGAATATGGATCGTATAACATTAATTTTAAAAAGAATGAAATATCATAACTCGCTCCTAGCCCAACGATGTGTGCGCAACAAGGGCTTTTCTATATATACGATGGTCGCCCGTGGTTAACCCAGTTACTATTCAAATCAATTCGGAAAATTTTCCTTCCATGTCTATATGTCAGCAATAAGAATCTTTGTCACATCTTTTGACGACTTCAAATAGTTTTTAAACCTTATATATGTTTAAAACATTACATACCTGAAAAGCTAATTCCAATTGGAATCAATACATGTATATTATGATACTTTTTAAGAAACTTGTTCGTTCATTAAGAAAAAATCTTATAAACCTCCGCACATGTCAACAGTTTTTTATGTTACACCGCTAAAGATCTACCTGACTGTAGATTATCGATCTATGAAAGTGTAGCTTTCATTGGTAACTGATCACATTGAAATCAACATTTTTAAACGGCATAGGCAATAAAAAGTTTAAACGTGTTATTTGTTGAATATTTTTTATTTTATTGATACTTTAGAGACTATTTATGTTTTATAACAACAAATGAACATAGCAGTGCTGAAATTTTCAAATGGCAGTGAAAAAATGGGAATTTAAAGTAGTGCGATTTCCACCACAGTTTTGATCGTAACTGCTTGAGACGTATAGGACAGACATCTGTAAAAAGTCAGTATGATAATGGGTCTGTGCTTGCAGTCGAAATTTTGAGACTAAACACTGTCCTGGATTTCAGTAATTCGTGAGCTGCTGACAGGATTACCGCCTGAGGGAAAGAAAGAGACAAATCTCTTCTTAAAGAAGATGAAGTTAAAAGATGTCATTGACAACTTGGATGAGGTATTTCATTATATAAATTTATTATGGCTCCATATAAATATGTAAGACCACATGTTGTGCCATTTTGTTATTTGACATACTAAAACAGGCAATGCATCTGGATAATGGATAGCTGTTGAACAAACACAGATTTGTATATAATAGCGAACGATTTAAACGAGCTTTTGTGACGGTAAGTTGTTCAGCATCATTATTGTCATGCACATGAACCCACAAACGCTTCATGAACTGTAAAATCATAAATATTCGTGCCGGGTTTCGTAGGCACATCGATCCACAAATTAAAAACTATACAGTTACGAAATACAGATTTAAATTTTTAACATAAACGAAGTTAAGAAAACCACGATTTTCCGAAATTAAGAACCAAATATAATACATTCTGAATGAAAGCCACGAAATTTTATGGTCACGTATATATGTTTTCAAAGTATTCTATAATTTGATATTTCAAGGGTTGCTTGGCCTTCACTGATATGGTAGGTCAATCTTCACGTTACAATGTTAATCTTCAAATTACTTCTACTTAAATCTTTCAAAATATACCCGCTCCGATCTGTGGCTGTATTTACAGACTTTAGGTAATGTAGCTATTCTGTGTCTTTTTAATATAAAATTGTCACGGATATAACAACATTTATTGTTTGTAATTCTACAGAATATCTGGCCAAAAGACTACGACACCCATGAATATCTAAATAAGATCGCGGAAAGTTGTTTACATCCAAAATCTACGTTTTCGTTTAAGCGGGATGTAGTGGAGAAGTTACAGGTAAGTAATATTTGTTGTGCTGTGTGACTAGCAAACTTTGTATGGTACATCTTTTTTCTTATTTACTTGCCACAAACTACGTTTTCGTTTCAGAAGGATGTAGTGAAGAAACTACAGGTAAGTGCACATAACAACTTTTCTAAATATACTTGGGCACTTCTGGCTTAATTTGTGGGCTGTTGCCATAAAACTTTTAATAAACCATGCAATGAATACTAAATGACTTATTAGTAAAACTTCATTCAAAAAATGATAGACAACTGATTGCTCAAAACCATTTAGAATACTGACACCCAGAGAATACAAATTCACATCAGTTAATAGTGTATGTTTAACTTAGTATACGAACTACGCGTACATACACTCACCCAAAGTTCTAATTGGTCATCAATTGTATATGTTTACAGTGTATGCTAGTTTCGTTTCTTCCCTATGTCAAGAGAGGTCGTGGAAAGAACTGTTTTGTCTTGAAATCATTTATCTAATGTCTTTTTAATCTTTATTGATTGTTTTCTTAAACGAATCCAATACCATTTACTTACACCGCAGGGTCAAAATTAGAACAGTCTTTAATTTAAAGGGAGGTAATTTAAATATCGGATACTTTGAAGGGGATTTATTAAAAAAATGTGCTGTCGATTAATAAGGTTGTATTTTTTTCATGCTTATGAGGGGTCCTATTAAAACAATACAAGAAATTAAGAGCAAATTTGTGTTTGCCTGACCCTTTTATGCAAGAAATGCATTTTTAGCAAAATAAGGGATAACTCTCGCCAGACTGTTCCAAAGTCAATTATTACAGGATTAAAGCCTAAGTTGAAGACTGGTGTTAGTATATGATTACAAATAAAGAGTGAATCCAATTTCTTTCTAATAAAATAATACGGACTAAAAGTGACCAATTAGAACTTTGGTTGAGTGTATAAATGAACATTCGAAACCTAGAAGTATGCTATTCTTCTATTTCTGTTAAATTAAATTCATTTCATTCTAATCTTAATGTTTTTATAACTGTTTAATGTCCAACCCACGTTTTGCGCAAATCAGTTTGAATGCATAAAAAGAAGTCTCCTACCTTTTAGTTTTCCAATATGCCTGTTAATTTTGACCATTTTTTCTAATAAACCAGTTATTAGTTATTGCATTTATTGACAGTTTTAGAGCAATAGCTCAATTATCAAGCCAGTAATGCACCAGAACGAAGGTGTGTACCTAGAAAAGTTGTTAAGTGTAATATTTGTTGTGCTGTGTGACCAGCAAACTTTGTATGGTACATCTTCATACTTATTTACTTGCACACAATTAACCTACTACCTTTTCTTGTTAACACAAGAGCCAAGATATAATAATAAAACTATTTCCAATCTATGTGTATGTATGACGATTGTCATCATTTATATGTTTTTCCACAGTCTTAATTTTGAAGTTAAATTTGACGGCCGTAAAAGTAGCCCCGTTTTTTTTAAATTAAGCTCGTGGGAACGTTTGCACTTTTATTCGTTGTTGTATGTTGTTGCCTCTGGAGAGCAGAGAAGGAAATGTATGGATTATTAAAGTAACTTTTACATAATGGGCTGTTTCAAAAAAGGCTGGATTGGGTTTAATAAAAATGTACAACAAACAGTTACTTCCATTTTTCTACTTTGCAGAGGTGTTTCATCACGCCCTTAAAAGATTTTTTTATCAAAAAAGCATCATCCGTGAAAAAATATTTTAAAAAATGGGCGAAAAATGTCAGGAGTGTATCAAAAGTGTGACACTTTTAAAAATCACATTTGTTCAGACCATCATTTTAAAAAAGCTTGAATAAAGACGAGTTTGTATTGTTTTAGTAAAATGTGCATTTATTAGGCATCAACTAATGATAAAACTAAGCATATTATACTTCAAGTAATCAAAATAAAATATAATGGTAGATAAGACAATATCTCAAAAAAATCAATACATCTTTGCTTTATAAATTTATACGACTTTAAAGACTAATAGTAAAAAAGAAGTGTTTAATGTATCCCTAAGTTTATGTTTCTAGATGCAATAATTATAAAATTATCACCTCTATTGAAATTATATTTGTCTTCAGCTCCTTCAGAAAATATCAGCTAAATTTGTCAGGAGTGTGACATTATGCACATATTGCAAAATTCTGTCAACATATCCTTTTCATGAAGACAAGAGCATGTTTTTCCTAGAAGTCTATTCATGTTTTGTTAAATCGTGACAAACAGGAATGGCCTTAGTGAAACATTTTTGAGTACACTGCTCTTGTGTGGTTGTTTGTGACACACTTTCTTTAAAATATGAATTTTTATTTTTTTTGTGGCACCACAAGTTCTTTAGCACTTATATTTGATGTTTCAACATGTATTTGAACAGAAATGCACATTTAAATAATAAAAAACAGTAATAATTGTATTTAAACACACAAATTATAATTCTTGACTGTGATTTATTAATATTGGTCAATAAAGCTCCATAATTTTTTCTGCCACATATGAGTATTACTTGATTGATTTTGATCACTGTAAAGACTGTACAAACATATGGGGCGACCAGTTTGGACTTTTTATGAACTTTAACTTTTTACCTTTTTTCACTTCACTTGCCATTTTTTTGAAATAGCCCAAATGACAATATCTCAGAAACCAGTTGACCGATTTTAAAAATCATTTCAGTTTTGTATTCAGTTTCGATAAACAAAAATACAGAATAACAAGTTTGAAATTTTGATTAACTTTAATTTTTCACTATTTTTTTTTCTTTTTCCGGCCTTTTGTCAAACAGCACTTAACAAACTTATATCAAACTATTTAATTTTCTAAATGATTTATTATAATTATAAGATCACGAGTATCATCGTGTTTTTCGTTACATGTGTGTGTGTTATATCTGGATGAATTCATTTTCAGAGCATTTTTGAGCAAGCTGTATGGGTTCCAGAAAAGGGTGTTACTCCACAATGTGCACAGTGCATGATAAATCCTGCAAGTTAGTTTTTGTGCCTGTTACTAGCATAAAGTCTAATGTTATCACTTTTGTCCGATTAGCATATTGTTGTTAGAAAACAGTTAATTTTTAATTCAGCAGAAATCTTTAATCAGGTGTCACCAAACAAGCTCAGAATATTTGTTCTATTGATGTGTAAATTGCTCGATATATGTCAACCAAGCTACCTAATAACAGTACCGAGCCAAGCAAATAATAATGCACTTGTTAAAGAAGTAGGCGAGTGGTCGATCATTATCTTTGCTCAATACAATTGTAGTCAATCCATGAAAACACGTTTTATAAAACACAAATCTGGCAAAGTTGCGATCTTTTATGACTAACAGTTTTACTGTTTGTTATAAGTAACGGACACATTTAGAAAATACAGTCTCTCAAAACTAAGAAGAATAGAGGAAACCAATATTGCATAGTTATATATCTTGTTGCTGTTGTTGTTATTATTGTTGTTGAATAAGTATGACGGAATAAGTAACACAACTAATTAGCCTTCGATTGGTCTGTAGCTTAACCTTATGTCACAGGGTAGTTTAAACCTGATTCAAGAGCATCAACCTCAAACCTTCCCCACATG
The DNA here is from genome assembly GCA_038501625.1 of Corbicula japonica. Classification (NCBI taxonomy): domain Eukaryota; kingdom Metazoa; phylum Mollusca; class Bivalvia; order Venerida; family Cyrenidae; genus Corbicula; species Corbicula japonica. The sequence goes on along the minus strand of JAZAYU010000791.1, from coordinate 117,217 downwards.
TTCCAATATGAACACAAAAGTAGTAGTGCCTCTTGTAATTATGCTTCAACTCACCAAAACATTCGACAATTAAACAATAGAAAGTGTGTTGAAGTTCAGTGTAGTGTCATGGTTCTTTTTTCTGAAATAATTTTTCAGCATCTAAAGCCGCGGAGAATATGCATACGTCAAACTGCAAAGGGAAGTTCGTCATCTGTGTTCCATGCGAGAAACGGTCCATTCTTTTCCCTCTGAAGTGCTGTGGATGTGAAGAAACATTAAAACCAGTCATAGGTAAGTTTAAATGTTGTTTTAACTAAAAAATCCCACAAACTCAATTTTATTGTAATGTTTTTCTACTTTAATTTGCACACGTTATAACGTGTGGAATAGTTACACAAACGGAAACATCTGTCACAATACTGACAGAAATCGTTGTATTTTTTATGCTTTTCAGTGAATTATAGAATTTTCCCGGTGAAATAAAAGTGGTATTTCACTGTTTTCAAACAGTGGCATATCATTTTTATTTTCACTGATTTTTTCACGTGGGTTTCCAAACGCACATAACATACCAAATGAGATCGTTAAGAAAACGGGCTCAAATTTGTATATTTGACGTCATGATTTCACGTAATAAACAAGCGGTTTTGGCGCCATTTCTTGCAACATTTCTGTCAAACCCACGCAAATATTTGTTTTTGCCTGTGTAAGATAGAAATATATTTCCATCATGAACTACGGAATTATGTATTTTCACTCGTGGCTTCGCCACTCGTGAAAATACGAATTCAGGAGCTCACTCGGTGAAATATATTTCTATCTTACACTGGCAAAAACAAATATCCTCTATTTCTTCAAAAATTTAAAAACCAAAATGTAAAACTTGAAACATTAACAGTTAAGTTTAATAAAACAGAATTGCACTCCATGCAACAGCCATGTAACCCGCCACAGCTTAAATTGCAGTAATTAACGTTGACGAGCAATGACAAAGCTGTCTGTAAAACGTGTGTTTATTGTTGCCCGACCTTCTTATTAAAATTGGCCGTGTCATACGTTTGTATTTCGATAATAAAAATAATACGTCGGGCTGTTCTATTCTATTGTTTTCAAAGTCGCGTGTTTATTTTAAAATGTGAAATATGCATGTCAGGCATTGCCACATTCAGAAGACACAGCCTCCCCACACAGCAAAGAAGAAGGGAAAGAGAAGGTAATAAAACAGACACCACAAATAATCAACAAAATTGCGAACCCGATGGGGTTAGGTCCATGGAACAGTCAGCGGGGTTTTAGGGTTCACCAACCTCACACTTGCCCCAACAGGTTCCTGTATGAACAAACAAGTAAACCTTTTCGTGCAACCTCATTAAATTCAACAAAGTACTAAATTACAGCTTTCAAACTTGGAAAAATGTTCACCGTCATATCTCGAGTTTGTATGTCAACAACCATAACTTAAACTTTATTTCGATCAAAATTTTGTCGTTGTTTTAAGTTCGCATGCAAGCTGATTTAGACGCTCATCAATTTAATTGTACCTTTACTACAGTAACGACATTGAAACTGTGTACACTTCTTCACTATCATGTCCTGGGTTAAAGTACATAGTACAACCTAATCTCAGACTTGCAATTTGAGCAAAATTTGATCCGTTTTACTTAAAATTTATATTTAAAGTTAGCACGCAATCTTATACCTTTATTCCTATATTACAAACGTTACGTATACTTGCTCACCAGCTGGTTTGTCATGTACCATACTTTTGCGAAAAAAATAATTATGATGTTCGTCGACGTATGTTGGAGATGGGCGGATGTTAGGTCCCCGCGTTCACCAAAAAAAATTTTTTAAACTTTATTTTTAGATTGAAACCAAATTCAAACTCTTTACTCGCTTCCATAAGAAAAATTGCATCAGTGTAATAGCTTTCTTTATAGCCGTTTCTTCAAATATAGACGATAATGCTGTAGGTTTTGACCAGCTTTTATTTGTATGACTTTGTAGAATAGTAGCATAGATTTCTCAATCAAACCGAGCCTGCAATATTTTCGTATTTGTCGTGTTCGATGACTTTCAAAGTTCCCTATTCACTTATTTCAATATCACAATAGCGTTGTTTGTGCACCGTGCATTTAATAAGTGATGTTATCAGTTACGTCAATTGAAGGTCGTTGAGCAAGATACTTAGGTACTATGTTAATACCGGTAGTACTTCTAAAAATGATTTTGTTTAAATCTTTCGGCCAGTTTAAAGATGGGAGGTTTCAATATCCCAGCCAATATAGATTTGGATATTGTTCAATCACCCCCAAGGATATACTTCCTGCTTATTATATTTTGTCTTTGGCGTTGTCTGTGATATGCAGGATTTTTATTCTCAGATCCCCTATCTTTATTCTATTTTGTTTATTTCCGCCCATTATTTTCTCGTTTAGGACATACCGATTCTTTTATTTGGGGACCGTACGCCGCTAAACTGGAATGGTATTAATCTGAAAATACTGCATCGAAGGTCCCATGTTCACCGCCGTATGCATACCATCGTTTGGAATTGATCAAAATTGCACTGTTTATTGGTGTAAATATTGAGTTGCGCTCAACCCGGGGATAGGCGGCGTGGCAGTAATATCATTTCCATTACTGCCCATAAACAGGCTCAATCAAACCGAGCCAGCAGTATTTTCGTATTTGTCGTGTTAGATGGCTTTCAGAGTTCCCTTTTCATCTATTTCTTTATATTTTTAGGAAAAGACTGGGCGGCTTTGTTAGTCGCAGGAAACGACACTACAGATAAACAGATAGCTGAAGCATTCAAGTCTGACGTTGAAAATATGGAGAAAGTAGTGACATCAAAAACGCCGCTTATTATGGGCATAAGGTACCAAAGTTTGCATGACATCTTTGCTGAAAATTAATTTTGCTGTAAATTTTCTTACGCAGCCAATAACAAATTCTGAAATCGAATGTGGAAGTAAATGAATGTAACTAGACTTCATGTTTTTCATACGAAATTTGATAACTTAATTTGACACTTTGATTGCAATGTCATAATTTAATTTTAAATTTCACTGGTTTACTACCAGTACCCCTACTGTATTCTAGTAGAAGTGGCGGATCCAGGGGGGGGGGGGGGGGGGGGTTCGGGGGTTAGGACCCTTTTATTTTCCCAATTTGTTTGTCCCGGGTGGTTTTGAGGTTCGAAGTTTGTGGATATGATTCAATATAATGGTTTCCAGAAAGAAATGGACATCAAGTTTGGAATAATTATTTTATTTCACGATCAAAATGGGCCTCTGTGATGGTCTTGAGTGTCAAAACTTGGACTTCACGCATGTTACTTGCTCTCAATTCTTACCTGTTTATTGCCAATAAACGACTTCATACCCTGCATACTTGCCACTGTATGTGACCAATCTGCTTAAATTTTAATCAAAACAATTAAGTAGTAAATTGTAAATCAACGGAAAACTTAGTATTGCATGTTTCTAGCGTCCCCCAATCTATCGTCATGAGCATTTGTTAAATCACAGGACCTTTTGCAACTTATTAAAAAATATCTTTAGAGTCTGTGGAATAAAATGTTATGTTATTTTTTATGGTTATATTTGCAATACAAGAAAGAAATGAAGTGTGAATTAAAAATATACATGTACGTGTATTTTCGATATCACGTCCGGCGGCGAGTCATCAAAGACGTAATTACAATGAGCACAACTGCTTTACGTCCGCATAGAGTAATTTACTGTGGTACAGTCGTGCAGAAATCATAGAAAATAAAAAAATCCTCAATGTCGTTCCAGCATTTTAGTACCAAAATCTTTTCACATTCGTTTCTGCTTTAATTGTTCAGTGCTTAAGTAGGGCAAGAATTTCACGCTGTGCATATTTTTGAGGATTTTTTTTTTTATTTTCTATGATTTGTGCACGACTCTACCTCAGTAAATTACTCTATGCGAAGCCAGCTGATTATTCCCCGAGTTCTGATACCTTGAGAGGAAGGTTCTTAATATTCTATGGTTGTTAAGCTGTTTAAAAAACCTAAAAAAAACTCAAGTAACCCTCTAATTTCTTTACTTCAATAAAGGTTGTTCACTGTCAGCGTACGATTTCGGACAGTAAAAGAAATCGTATGTTATTCTCCATTCACTGTGTTTTATTCTTAACTTATACAGTAAAGTCATCACTTTTAAAACTTGACTTTGGACTCATCAACGTTTAGAAATTTGTTTTATGCAAAATGATTCTAAAGATAATGATATTTTTGTCCAAAAACGTAAAGTATCTCGCACCTAATTTTCTCTCTAAACCCCATCCCACAACAAATAGTTATTAGTGCATCTAAAATGTCTTCAAAATTTTCCAACTGGCTCAAGTATTGACCAGAAACTGAACTTGGCTATTTCGAGCAGGTTGTTTTTCTCTAAATTAAATTAACACCTTCTTGAGTTGAAACATTGTATGTCGCATATCTAGACTCAGATAATGAGGCAGAGTATTTGGATCTGAATGCTTATAATTGCATCACTATTGCTCACTAGGAAATAGTTAAAATCAAATAAGGAGTAGTTCATAACATGCTATAAAATTACCTCAAATACCTCAGAATGCAGGACTTGGCATATAAATTTTCAAAAATTTCCGGAGAAGCAGGCCCGCGGACCATTTAGATTAGTTAGGACTTTTAAAAATTCACTGAGACCTTTTACAAACATTATTTATTGAGAACCTTGAAAGTGTCCGAAGGACTGATGTTTTAGTTCAGTTGCAAATTGACGCTGTTAAAAATACGACTCGCTGAGTTGAACCCTTCCCCCCCCCCCCCCCCCTTGCTGAAATCCTGGATCCGCCCCTGGTCTACGTAATTTTAGCGCGAAAGCAGACGGTGAACTCACTTTATTTTTAATATGTTATTGTCAGATGTTTATGTTTTTGAAATATGAAATAAAAAATGGATGTCTTCTAATTACTGTTTGCGTAAACGCTAAAAGAACGTAAATTCTGAGTTTTGCGATCGGATATCTTTGGTCGTTGAGCACGATACTTATGTGCTATGTTAATAGTACTTTTAAAATTGCATTTGTTTAAAAATATCGGCTTGTTTATATGTGGTTTCCATATCCCAGCCAGTATAGATTCGGATATTGTTCAATTACTCCAATATGTTCATGTACCAGGTACTTCCTGTTTTTTTATTTTGCCCTTTGCGTTACGAGTGTTATGCAGGATTTATATTCTTTGATCCCATGTCGAAATTCTATTTACTTTAGTTCCGCCGATTGTTTTCTCGTTTAGGGCAGACTCATTCTTTTATCTGGAGACCGTACGCCTCTAAACGTGTAATGGTTTTAATCTGAAAATAATGCATTGAAGGTTCCATGTTCACGGCCATATGCATACGGCTGTACTATCGTTTGGGATGGTTGTACTATTTATTGGTGTTCATACTGAGTTGCGCAGGCGGCGTGGGAGTGATATGCATTTCCATTACTGCTCATGAATAGTCTCAATTAAACCGCGCATGCAATATTTTCGTATTTGCCGTGTTCGATGGCTTTTAAAGTTTCTATTTCGTCTATTTTTTAATTTAGAAAACTTAATGCTTGAATAACTCACAAAGTAAAAAAGATATGGTAATCAAACATGAAAGGCAGATTAAGGCGATTACTGCATTATTTCTGCCACAGGCCAAAGGTTAAGTCATTTACTTTGAAAACACGTTATCTATCTTGCACAAATTATTTATTGGGGTTACCACCTGAAGGGAGCTTCTATAATTCGTGCAATACTCTTATAACCTTGTTCATTTAGACAACTTTATTATTTCAGCAAGGAAAATGTCTATGTGATAACACCAGAAACACCTGGCACTCCTGAAGAACTTCTACCGCGAATTAATACGGCCATGAAAAACATCAAGGAAAGCAGAAATCACACGTTGGTAGTGTATTTCCACTGTCATGGCAAAACAATAGTCAAAGGGAAAGTAAACAACTGTTTTCAACTTGGATCTGAAAAGGAACTTCTACCTACTATTGAATTTCAGAAGTTATTCAAACAGGATGAGAAAACTGGCAAAATATAAAAAGTAATTCTTTTTATGGACCGTTCTTTTCAAACTAAAATTAATGTGGATGAAAATGACAAAGTAAAGGCAATACAAATTAATGCTTGTGAATTGAACAAAACTGCGTTAATTAAGAACCAGGCAGGTATTTTCACAAAACATCTAATAGAAGGATTGAAGGCGTGGCATTCTAAGAACAAGGACACAAAGAAGTTGGCAAGTGATGATTTCATAACCGCTACTACCTTACAAGAGTACACAAACAAGAAAATGAAAGATGATGACCGGGAGGCTGTAATGTTTTTCTCCGGACCAATACAGTCGGATGATTTTAAGATAGCGTATGATACTTCTGAAGATGTAGATGTCGAATTTACCGATGGCAAAGATTGGAAGAGCTTGAGTGTCGATATTTGCCAAAAGATGGAGGATTTGGAAAATGCAATCAAGAGGTTATTTAACAGTTAGTGCCTTCATTATAATCCATCTATGATTCAAGGTCGCAAAAGAAAGAATTTAGAGCGTGAATTGATATTTATAACATTTAACAGTCGTTCGCAAATATGCTAATGGACAAAAGTCTTGTCCGATCTACACAAAACGACAATATCTTTAATGTTTTTATCGCACACCCATTTATTTGGTATCGATGGAAAGAGGGCATTTATATGCATTCGGACGACAATCAAAATTCAGAAACCGATTTTAAATACAGGCGATATATAGAAGGCAAAAATTCAAGGTCTTAACACAGTTAAAAGATATTATGGAAAAACTATACCGGACAAGACTTTTGTCCATAAGTATATTTAACATATCTGAATATATTTATTAGTGTTTTCCCTTTAAAAATTGACCGTATCGTCTCTTCTAGTTTAACGGCAGAGTTTTGAATTTCAAATTCACTACCGTAGAATTGACTTTTAGACTGGTAATATATACTATTTCTCGTACTGTTCGCAATGTCCGTCGTTGGTTACTGAATAACATTATTTATTTTCATTACTTTGTTGCAACTCAGAGACCGACAAATATGATGTCAGGATTCTAAGAGACACACACAGAAACAAGGATCGATACGTTGATTGTACAACTGTGGAAAACGTATTAACAGCCAACGTGCTCCGTCAGCCTCTGATTGTTACATTCGGTATGTTTTAAACGTGTTCTTGAAAGGAATGATGATCAAAATTATGAAATAAAGTCGTTTTAGATAGACATTTAAACACTTACAGCCTACAGAGTTAAACCTGCCACTTTTAGTAAACAGCGGAACAATTAATTTGTTGCCGCAGTGATAACTCGTCATCTGTTAAATTACGCTTAAAATTACGCATCGAATCACGAGAACAGAACTGATCTTGAAGAAATTATTGACATTTTATTAAAGATGAATCAAAGCTGACCACCTACATTTCCTGCTAAAAACAAACGTTGACAGTACCTTAAACGGAACGTTGCAGAACAGTTTTCACGCTTCACCAGCGGGAACGGTTGTGCGCGATTCCCCCATGCTATGGGCCTCAAATTTGGTAGGGAGGTTGGTCATAACCTTCAAATAACCCTTATTGAAGTCGGCGGTATGTCAAAGGCCAAGCTCACAGTGACCTTCAACACAAAATCCTTGCCCGACCAATAACTAGACAAAGATGTAATTAGAGGTCATCACATTTGTTAAGGAAGTTGTTTATTAGAACCTGTTGACGACTTTTTTATTTTAAGGTCAGTACATCAAAGGTCAATGTCAAATTGAATTTCAACACAAAACTTCTGTCTAACAAAAATGTTCTTAACGACTCCACCGAATGTATTCATCATTTGAAGTCGACCCCTATTTACTTTGAGGTCAGTAGGTCTAAGATCAAGGTCACCGGCATTCCGTTCAAAAACCATGTCTGAACAATAATTAGACAATGATTTTATAATCAGTCCTCAGATTTCCAGGGAGGTTGGTCATCATCTGTTTATAATCCCTATTGATTTTCGGGTTAGCGGATCATAGGTCAAGGTCACATCCACCTTTCACACACAAAATTTTCTTACCAGTAACTACATAACGATTAACCTTTGATCCTCCAATTCGGTACTGAGGTTTGTCATCACTTGTACATGAATCCTATTCATTTCCAGGTCAGTAGGTCAAAAGGCAAGTTCACAGTGAACACAGTAAATATAAAAATTTTGTCTCACAAAGGCTTGACAATGACAGCAGTTGACTATTCATTTGGTGTTTTGGAGGGGCATAAATGTTTTACAAACATCTATTTTTAAAATGAGATTAATGTCAGACATGACGCGGCAGAAATTATTTCATTAACTTACATTAACCAACAACAACATTTGACATTTAAGTGGAATAAGGGTTGTGGTTAAGCAAGAGTGGAAACTCCAAATGTAACACTGTTAACTCTGTTCATTTCTTAAAATGCACACATTCATTGTCGATTGTCGATGTCATATCTCAAACAATTTTTTTAATGAATTGCTTAAACACAGATGACAAGGCAAGCTCTTCAAAATGCTTCATTAATTTAAAGTTATTGTTATCTCACCTTCTACTTTAGTTTCTATTTGGTTTTATGAATTAAGTTATCACAATGTATGCATTTTCCTTTTATTACTTCTTTATTTTCTAAATTCAAACCCGATTTTGGATAGGTGTGGACTGGTGCCTCCCATAAAATAATAATTATCCTTTTATACCTTTTATTGTAAAATGCAATTGACAAAATAAAATTCTTCGGGGGTTTTAAAGATCAGGGGTTTTTAAATTTCTTAATTCTAACATTCTTCATAATTATGTGGTAATGGCACAGTTCAAAGACTTATGAATACGAATCATTTACCAAATGACTCTGATAACTTTACTGTTATAACGTACGTTACCTCTAAGTTTTAAAAAGTATATAATACATGGTGTATAGCTTTTAATGTTTCCCCGTACATTCAATCAGTGCTGTTATCAATTACGTCCTTTGAAGGTCGTTGAGCACGATACGTATGTACTTTGTTAATAGTAATTCTATGCATTTCCATTACAGTAACTGTCCATGAACAGGCTCAATCAAACCGAGCCTGCAATTTTTTTTTTCATATTGGTCGTGTTTGATTAGGTCATCGTAGGTTGTTATACACCGACCAACGTCATCGGAATGAACAGTTTTTAAATTGAAAACAAACTAACCTCTTTCATGACTAAAATTTTTATTTCAAATTTATTGTAAAAACAGATCAAGAAAAGGCATGTGCTCTTCTGAATTTGTTTATTTTCTTTAGTTCACGTCAGTAAATTTATTGGTCATGGTACATATGTAAGATGAATGAATTAGTGAATACACTTATTGAAATCGAAAAAAAGAAACATCAGAGATGCCTTCGTTTTTTCCTTATAATAAACCACATCTAGTGCTCGAAAGTTGTCAAAGATGAAAGCGATTTCATTGAAACTGAGTAAGCCTATTTCAGCTGTAGACTTTTTTTTCGCTTTGGTCAAATTATCGATTATTTTGCGCTGGCATGAATGCGCGAATATTAACCCTAGAAAAATAAAACCAGTCAGCAATATGTCATAAAAGAAAGTTATGTTTGCGGAAATTTATCCCCCCGCCTGCGAATATATAATTTTCGACGTTTGCAGGAATTCCTGTGGAGATTTTAGGAATAGGAGGGGGCGCGATTAGGCAATACAATAGAGCACTCGCTGAAGGAGAGGAAGAAGTCTTTAACATTCGATTGATGATTGTTGGACACTTCGGAGTAGGCAAAACTGTTTTGTCAAAGCGGTTGATGAATCAACCATACAAAATCGAAGAGCGAGTGCCTACTGAAGGAATAGATGTCAGCGTTGGTAAAGTAAAAGTAAATTTAAAGGATGAAAAGTGGACAACAGGTACAGCATTACTTTTACTTTCCTAATATACATTGAAACTAGTTTAATGTACATCTGCTCTACTGCGTCGGATACTTCTACTTGACGCTCTCTTACCAGTTATAGGTTTTTAACTTATTTGATTAATTTGCTTTCCTCCTGGTCGAAGCACCGTTTACAACTTAGGCTAAAGAAACGTACTTTGCTGCTCAAACAATAATACTTAGGGTTTTCAAGAAATTGAAGGAAATCTTACTTCCTGGTTCAAAGTGAAAGTAGAAATCTATAAAAATCTACTTTCACTTTGAACCAGGAAGTAAAATTTCCTTCAATTTCTTGAAAACCCTAACATTATTTTGACGAATTGGCACTTAGACATTGTAGACCAGCATATACATATTTCAGGTATGAGTTGCTTTGGTATATTGTTCATGAATTTCAGAGTTCTCATGCAAACGGTTTTTCTTTTGTTTAAGTATGTGCTTGGTAATAAGAACATGAATTAAACTAAATTGAGCATGCAAACATTTACTACATCCATAGCTAAATAATTTTTTTTACTAAAATCTAGGTGGCAATAAGTATTTGCCCTAAAATTCATTTTTGAAATTTTAGCTAGTTTTCGCCATTTGCAATGTTTGCGACCTCTTAAGACTTACTCGGCCAGCTTAGTTGTTTCTGAGACAACACGTTCTGTCGCTCTTTCATCTACTAATACAACAACTTATAGTGCTGCAAGAGCGGCTGCTACCTATACTACTAATATCAACATTATATTATCTCTAGAACATTTATTTTAATGATGTTTTAGCCTGTGTAGATCTATTTTCTATTGTTTAGTGTTTGATGTCTTGATTTAGGAAATATCCAGCACGATAATTTACATGTATTTCCCCCTAAAAAGTGTAATACTAAGTAAACGTATTCTCGTTTGCATGATAATTTGTTTACTGTTAATATTGAAATGCTCCATATTTTAACAGATGACGACAAGCATAGAGATGTGCGAGAGTTGAAAGTTCTACAACGATTTCAGAAAGACAATACCAATGATTTGAGTTCTATCCAAGAATCAAGTGTCAATGGTACATACATGTATACTGTTTCATTTAACTACTTATAACAACACTTATTATAACTTTTAACTCGAACGTTCTTTTAAATTAATGTTATTTTAGTCTTGTTAAATCCTATCCATAAGTAGTAAATGCTCTTTGTTTTTACAGATTATGACAAGCACAGGGATTTTAAACAATTTCAATTAAAGGAAGACAATGATTTGAGTTCCAAGCATGAATCAAGTGTCAAAGGTACATATATTGCATAATTTTATTTCGCTTAGGTTTAATTTTCTTGTATTTCGCACTCTGGCGAGTGCGCAAATTTGAACACTACGCTAAACATTGCCATAAATTGCTGTTCCGAGTACATATTTGAACATGCCTACAATCCGAATGTTATACACATGGTACATTTACATCTTACATACATCGTTGTCCTGTGGAAGTTGACTGAGTAACCAGAAATTAAGCGCATATTATTTCAGCTGCAAATTAAATCACCATTGAAATATGTCTCCATTATTTGTATGAACATCGGGTATTTTAATAAAATTTCGTTTTCATCTTAAGCAGCTTCAGTTTTTACAAGAAGAAAACACGTTGATTATTTTAAACTTTAATTTCGTTTTGCCATACAAGTTTTTAATCGTCGGATTAATCCAGCACAATACTTTTGAAGTACTTTTTCCAAAACATAGTAAAATTTATTCTCATGTTAATTGGTTGACTTTTATGATTGAAATGCTTCACGTTGTAACAGATTATGACAAGCACAGGGATTTTAAACAATTTCAATTATTAAAGAAAGACAATACCAATGATTTGAGGTTCAAGCAGGAATCAAGTACCAAAGGAACATATATTGTATTATTTTATTTTGCTTAGGTTTAATTTTCTTGTATTTCGCACTGTGGCGAGTGCGCGAATTTAAACACTATGCTAAACATTGCCATAATTTTTTTTCGAGTACATATCAGAACAATCCGAATGTTAGAACTTTTTACATCGTTGTCATTTTTTGCCAAACAACTTAATTTTAGTGACACTTTAAGTAATTAGAATGCGTAATTGAGATAAATGGCGGGCCATTCAACCATCGTTTGGGATGATTAAAATTGTTCTGTTTATTGGTGTAATTATTGAGTTGCGCTCAACCCGGGGCTAGGCGGCGTGGGCAGTAATATGCACTTTCATTACTGTCCATGAACTGGCTCAATCAAACCGAGCCTGCAATATTTACATATTTGTCGTGTTCGATGTCTTTCAAAGTTCCATTTTCCATCTATTTAAATGTTGAGCAAATTACACGGACAAATTAGAAGAAAGTACTAAATGATTAACAAAAGGTGTAATATTTTTTGACACATTGCTAGCTTGCTTTAAAAGATAACCGAAGAAACTGTAGAATGAGTCAGCCACATCTGATTAGAACATTTACAGGTCGTACAATCCATTTCCTTTCCAGTAACTGTAACGTAGTGCGGTAAGTCTTACAAAGGTCTCAGGGTCTAATAACATGAACACTTGTCAAGTTCCAAAATTACTTTATATCTCTAAACAGTTTATCTATTTCTTAAACCAACTTTCTAAGACATAAATAGTTCTTTCTTATAAGTACTAGATGGGTGTTCAGTTGAACACTTGTGTCGCCCTCTAATGCTGTGCCGGAATAAAAATGCAAGTACAAAAAGGGACATAACTCCATTGAAGAATTTGGCATCATCATGAGCGTGTTGTCATAAGCAATATAATTTGAAAGTTTGATGTAAAAATATTAAGAAATGACAAAGTTATAGCCAACGTTAAGTTTTCGTGTAAAAAAACAAGTACACAAAGGGGCATTACTCCTTCAAATGTGACATTGACCTTGAGAATTTGGCATCGACTCGAGCGTGTTGTCATAAGCAATATAATTTTGAAAGTGTGATGAAAACATATATGAAAGAAATGACAAAATTATAGCCAACGTTAAGTTTTCGTGAAAAAATCCAAGTACAAAAAAGGGCATAACTCCATCAAATGTGACTTTGACCTTGAGAATTTGGCATCATCTCGAGCCAGTTGTCATAAGCAATATAATTTGAAGTTTGATAAAGAAATATTAAGAAATGGCAGTTATAACCAACGTTAAGTTTTCGTGACGGACCGACGGACAAAGAAGTCCCTATGTATCGCCATTTCTTCGAAAGGGCGACACAAAATATTCTCGAAATAAATAAGTGTCATAAATTTATCTTGTTCAAATCAGTAATTTAGCCATGAGACGAACAAACCCTCATCCTAAAGGCCTATCGTGGCCGTTCTGGCCGCCCGGACGTTCTCTTTTTTTTAATACAGATACATATCTGGTTTTTATACCCTACTCTAGACTGTTCGTGCAGACGTATTACCTTTTTTCGAGATGACAGTTTGACATAAAAACTATCTATAAAACTACATTAACAGTTATATAACGGCCTTCTTAATCATAACAAGATCGAGCCGAAGGCATGAAATTGACCTGTGGCTAAACTATTTTGACCGAGATGGTAATTAGTAAACAAACTATTTGATGTTATCTAGAAAACGATATCAGTAACTAAACAAGGCCCTAAATAAATATTTTAAAATATAAATGTTTAACACCTACTATGTTGGTAAATTATTATCATAATTTCCCTATTACATCACACTACAAAAATTGAATTTGCGCAAAATATCGTTTCCCCAAAAAAGTCATTTTCGGCGATAGCACAAACTTTAATTTCAGCGAAATTAAATGATACCACAGTATGCCAAAACGTTCGAATAAACGCATTTCACCCCTTAAAATTTCAGTGATTAGGCAGTAAAGTTTTTTTTAATCATTTTATTATTAATAATACATAACATAAATATGCTTCATCGTGCAGATGTTTACAATTAAAGAGGTAGTCCGTAATGTAGGAATCAGCATTTTGAATCTGTACACAGACATGGAAAATATGTTTTAAAATCGGTATACTGGTTGCTGTGCTTTTGCCAGTTAAATACTTGTTCTAATATATGTAACCACTGACATCATCAATTTATAAGCACACGCCAGTTTTTCATTAAACTTTTATATTACAGAAATAATATCACAGAATGTACTTAAAATCAAATTTATAATGAACCTCCATTATTATTACATGAACAGCCTAATAATTATAATGTTGTGTTTTAGTAGGTATATTTGTGAGCAAAAATTAATAATGTCACTTATAATGTACGTGGAATCTAGGCTGGAATTGTCTAAAGATAAAAACGACCTCGTGGAACGATCTATTTTTAAAGGCTGACTAACATAACGAACTATAAAATATCGTTGTCGTCTCAATACATGACATCACCCCAACATTAAATTGAAACACACAACTTAAATTAGTTCTCCAACTTACAGTCTTTTATCATACTGTTCTATACTAAATAAATGTTACCAAGAAATTTATTAAGTCTTTAATATGAATTTCGAGCTTCAATCGATAAGTATCAGTGTCACAAATAAAGTTTGTACTATCTCAGTAAATCTACAAAATATAAAATGGTATCGTTACACAAACTTCAACAATCTGTCAATCACTTTAAAGTATTCTAAATTTCTGTTTACAGTTATTCTATTCTTCAAAACAACTAAATAAATGATAATAGATGAAAAGGGAAATTTGAAGACCCTCGAACAGGACAAATATGAAAATATTGCAGGCTCGGTTTGATTGAGCCTGTTCATGGGCAGTAATGGAAATGCTTATTACTACCCACGCCGCCTAGCCCCGTATTGAGCGCAACTCAATATTTACACCAATAAACAGTACAATTTTGATCCATCCCAAACGATTGTATGCCTATGGCGGCGAAAATGGAACCTTCAATGTGGTATTTTCAGATTAATACCGTTCCATGTTAAGCGTCGTATGGTCCCCAGATAAAAGAATGGGTTTGCCCTAAACGAGAAAACAATAGGCGGAACTAAACAGAATAGAGTTTTGAGAGGGGATCTTAGAATATAAATCCCGCATAACACAGACAACGCCAAAGGCAAAATTTAAAAAGCAGGAAGTATATCCTTGGGGGTGATTGAACTATATCCACATTTATTTTGGCTGGGATATTGAAATCACCTATCTTTAAACTGGCCGAAAAATTAAAAACAAAAGTAAATTTAGAAGTATTATTAACATAGTACATAGATATCGTGCTCGACAACCTTCAAAGGACGTAATTGATAACAGCACTGATTGAATGTACGGGGAGACGTTTTACAGCCGCCACACACCAAACTATTTTACACAATGTCATATTCTCTGGAATAATTACTACTGAATTATTTACTTATGATGGAATTAGGACTTTTTTAAACCCTTCTTTGATCACTTAGGGATTATTATGCCCTGTACACAAGTGATCAACACTGAACTTAAATCACAAATTCATTTTTTTCAATTTCTTGCGAATTCTGGTTGGGTAACGTCTTCCGAAAGATTCGCTACATTCAGGTAGTTTTGATTCGTTTCCTGTTGTTGGTTGTTCTGCATTTCTGTAAGCTAGCAAGAATCGCGACAGTTTCATTTGCACAGTTCCTTGATCAAGTTTCGCAGCTTTTAATGCCTGTTTCATTGTTTGCTAAAAATGCGCGAAATTTTTCACTTACAAACTGGGGTCCATTGTCACAGACAATTTGGTCACAAATTCCACAGTTTGCGAAAATTGCTGTCATGACTTCAATTGTATGGGTAGCTGTTGTCTTGTTCATTATCTTAACCACTGGCCATTTGAAGTAAACATCCACTGCTACGAAAAACATGTGTCCTAGAAAGGGACCCGCAAAATCTATATAAACACGTCTCCATGGTATCGTTGGGAATTACCACGGATGGATTGAAGCTTCTGGTGCCCCTAGATTGTTTCTCATACAACCGGTACATGATTTCACTAGGTTGGCCAAATCCTGATCAATGTTAGGCCACCAAACGTGACTTCGAGTAACCGATTTTATTTTGACAAGTCCAGGATGTCCAGTGTGAATTTCTTCTAAAACAATTTGTTGTAAAGTCTCAGGCACTACCACCCTACAGCCCCACATGATACATCCCTGATGAAGCGACAATTTGTTTCGCCTGTTCCAATATGGTGTAATTTCATGTGAAACAGATTCAGGCTTGCAACTGCTCCATCCGCCTTGGATCATTTCCAATACAAGAGGTAAGATTTTATCTTTACTTGTCAATTTGGCGATTTGTGTGGTGGTAACTGGGAGTTCATATATTAAACTGTTAAGGTATACTTCTGTAGGATCCGAGCTTTCAGATATCTTGCCACTCAAGGGTAACCTAGACAATTCATCGCAGTTCCCATGTGCGCTGGTACTTTTGAATTGGATATCATACTGAAATCCTGCTAAGAATATCGCTTACCTCTGTAGTCTGTTTGCTGTGATGCTGCTCACTGCTTTAGACATGTTAGATGGATTAAAAATTGATGTCAGAGGATTGTGGTCGGTGATCAGTGTGAATCTTCTTCCATATAGGTAAATATTGAACTTTTTCACACCCCATACTAAAGCTAATGCCTACTTATCTATCTGACTATAGTTCTTTTCGGCACTGTTCAAACACCTCGAAGCAAAAGCAATAGGTCTGTCAGAACCATCTGGCAACCTCTGACTCAATACCGCACCAATACCATAGGAGCTTTAATCACACGCCAAAAGAAATGGTAGTTCAGGATCATAGTTCATAAGCACACAGTCTGAAGCAATCAAATCTTTAACTTGCTTCACAACATCTTCGCACGACTGCGTCCAATCCCATTATATATATTTACCTAGCAGAATGTGTAGGGGATGCAACACTGTTGCCAGGTTTGGGAGAAACCTTGCATAATACTGGATTAACCCAAGAAAGGAACGTAACTCCTTCACATTTGTCGGACTTGGAGCATTAACCATTGCTATGATTTTGTCTTCTGTCTTATGTAGAACCTTCCCATCAATTTTATGTCCACAAAATGTAATTTCTTCTTGAAAGAATGCGCATTTCTTTACATTCAATCTGAAACCATTGTCTTGTAAACTCTTCAGAGCCAGTTGCAGGTTAGCTAAATGAGATTTGTTTAATAAGGCGTTGAACAATAGCAGCCGCAGGTGCCAGGCCAAAAACTAGACGGTTGCATCTGAACAATACTTTGTTAATGGTAAGAAGCTTTTTACTCTCCTCGTCTACTTCTTCTTGCAAATATGCATTGCGAAGATCTACTTTTGAGAACTTCTTCCCAGCTCCTAGAGACGCGAAAATTTCTTCTACACGCGGCAATCGATATTGATCAATTTCCAAAGACGGATCAACTTTCACCTTAAAATCTCCACAAATTCTAATGTCACCATTGCTTTTCGGTACGGGTACTATCGGTGTAGCCCAGTCGCTGTGGTCTACCTTCTCTAAAACACCTGCTTTTAACAGTTCTTCTAGTTCTTCCTCAAATTTTGGTTTCAAACCCAATGGTACGGATCTTGCCTTGTGGAATCGTGGCACTGCGCCTTGAGTCTAAGTGAAGCTTTTACGTCCTGGACGTGTTTCAAATCATCCCTGAAAATATCCTTGTACCGAGTCTTAACTAGGTTTTCGACTTCCGATGGATCTAACTTCTTACTCGAGATACATTGAAGTAATTTAATTTCTGTCGAATTCATCTTGAGAAAGCGTAGCCATTCACGACCGAAAATTGGTCTACTTCCCCCTTTTTACGACATATAAGTCCAGATTTTCACACTGTTCATACAATTGGACTTTCACTTTCAATACTTCAAGGGGTCTTGTTATCTGCCCTGTATAAGACTTGAATAAATCCTGTGAATTCATGGCCGATACACCAGATCCGGTGTCCAGCTCCATGCTGACCTGTTAACCATCTAAAATTGGGTTGACCCATATTATGTCTCTACAATTCATGATCATTGAAAATAGAAACCTCATTGTTTTCTTCATCGTCTGACAGTTGATGTACCTGGGCCTTTCCTTTGGCGGTTCTGCACGCTGGAACAATGTGTCATTTTTTCCACATGTGTAGCACGTGCTGTGTAGCACGCAGTGTTCTGCTGTATGTTTTTTTTCTGAGGCATCAGTAACATGCATTTTCACTCTTTGGTTTACTAACACTGTTACTAGGTACTTTAGTTTTGCTTTCTTCCTTTCCCTTCTGGAAATTTTTCTTCTGAAATTTATTACAAGCAGCCAACTT
Organism: Corbicula japonica; assembly: GCA_038501625.1. Lineage (NCBI taxonomy): Eukaryota > Metazoa > Mollusca > Bivalvia > Venerida > Cyrenidae > Corbicula > Corbicula japonica. The sequence continues at coordinate 99,006 of JAZAYU010000791.1, read as the reverse complement.
ATCGACACTAATCGCCTTGCCCTGAACGTCATTCACATCTTTGTTCGCAAGTTCCATCGTCCTTGCAATGTCGATGCTTTTTTATACGTTTCATACTTCTCGCTGAGAAGATTCTTCTGTATGTTTTCATTTCTCAACCAACGAACGAATCTGTTTCTTAGATCAGTGTTCAAAGTATCCCCAAATTCACAGTGCTGTGACAGTTTATGCAGGCTAATCTTAAAGTCTCTGAACAGATTCTCCTGGATGCTGATAACGCTTGTAGAACCGAAATCTTTCTGCAATTGTAAGCGGTTGCTGGTTGAAATGTTCACGTAGTAACTCTGTTAGTTCATCGAAAGTCTTGTCTGCTGGTTTAGCACAGCGTACGTGGTTGGACCTATCAATGCGAGTAATGCAGCTGCTTTCTTCTCATCCTTCACCTCGTTAGCGATAAAGTATTGGCTAAGTCTTTCTTCATAATTTTCCCAAGACATTGAGGAATCAAAGCATTCAATTCTGTCTATCGTTGCCATTGTCCGAAAAAATGTCTATCCGGAACAATTACACTTACAGTTTAACGATCGTTTGCACACTATTGGATGGAATTTCCGCTAACAAAAGTCGACAGATGCGTAAGTCGTCTGGTTGTGAAACAATACTAGTCGCCAATTTTATAATGTACGTGGATTCTAGGCTGGAATTGCCTAAAAGATAAAAACGACCTCGTGGAACGATCTATTTGTAATAATGGCTGACTAACATAACGAACTATAAAATATCGTTGTAGTCTCAATATATGACATCACTGATCACCAGTCTTTAATAGGATTAAGGGCCCACTACAATCACCCTCTGTACTTTCATCGATAAAAAGAAAATAATCAAAACCTTAATATTTCAATTCAATTACTTACATCAATTCACAAAAGCTAAACAAAACAAAACATAATTTAAATGCCCACATGAGTAATATTATACTGACAACAATATCTTGTGTCCTCGTGACTTACATATGTAAACGTTATGAGATTATTTTAAAAGTGTGTTTGACTTTCAATTTTCTGGTCACTTCCTGGTCGCGTAAACGGGTGACCAACCTTAATTACTCGTTTCGTAGTTGAATGTTCTTTACAAAGTACACAACATTTTCTTGTCAGTATCATTTCACTTATGTGGAAATTTAAAATTATGTTTTGTATTGCTTATTTTTAAAAGAAATAGGGATTTTTTAGGTCTAGCTTTTTTCTTTACTGTTCTAACATAACTATACTATAACAAAATAAACATACATTAGTAACATTCATTTGTGTAAGGTATCATTGAACGACAATTTACCGTTATTGAGATTTTGATAATTTTCTTTTTATCGATGAACGTGCAGGGGGGGGGGTGTAGTGGGCCCTTAAAAAAGCAATTTCAGACAGCCATTGTTTAGCTATATATTGAAAGTCCGATTTTCACAATTTAAATAAACTTTTTAAATATTTTCAATCATTTATATTTTAAAATTTTCGGAATTTCCCTTACACTAAATTCAATAAAATTCACCTCAATTCTCTAGGATTTCCTTAACACGCAGTGTACTTGATAAAGTACAATCAACTCTGCTGATATGTACACTTTCCACTTATGCACACTTTTAGATATAGAGCTTTTTATGATTGTGAGGCTCATTTCTCGTGAGCATCCATAATCAAGCTTTATTGTCAGTAGGATAGATAATTAAGTATGTATTTTGCAATATATTACAATTTCTAAAAGTTCTCATACTTTCATTTAAGGAGTTGGGGACAAATCGAGAAACCTGTGATAATGGCTAAAATTTCTCATATGATTTTTAGGAAATTACTCACCGCCACCCAGAATTAAGTGTAGAAAGGTATTTATTTTGGGATGTAATAACTTTTTTACGCCAAATTCAGTGGAAATAATGCTCTCATTAACAAACACATACTCAAACTATAGTTTACAATCTATATCTGTCTGAAAGCTTATTACATCAAGTAAATACTTATTCACTGTTATTTGGCAAAGTAATGTAGGTTTTTAAAGACATTTGAGAAAGTCCTTTTTCACTTTCATTTCGGTTCTAAAATCAAACAAATTTGCGATATTGTATAACAAAAAAAACTTGCATTATTATATACAAATAACCTTAACATAATGTATTGTAGATAAGTGTTTAGGCGATATCTGCGTTGTTTATCCAGACTTTTCATGCACTGATTCTAAATTTCTGATGCAAATATAATAATTTCTTATTTGGGTTGTCTCTACTATGACAATAAACCATTATTTCATCAAAATTAAGAATTCAAACGAAAATACAGCCTTTTGACACTATTTCTTTTTCATTTTTCTTTGTCTGGCAGTGAGTATTACTGCAAGGTTTGAAGAGATGCATCAAATAAATGTGCCATTGAAAGAATATACGAAGTGAGTTTTTCTAAAATACCTGACTATTTTTATGCATCTAACTGGAGGTGCTTTATGTTGTTTTGGGTACACATAAAAATAATTTCTTTAACGCCGTTTATTTTTTTAACATTTCATTTGTTTCAGCTAATTATAGACAAACCTGGGGTGGAAAACAAGGACACACTACAGACGAATCAGGATCGCAGAACAGCCCTTCTATATTAAATGGACAATCTAAAACTGAAGCACATTTTGATAACAGTTTTACCCAGAAAACCCATACTGTGCTTATTCAATCAGTAGAAAAACAATCTGAAGCCGAAGAAAAAAATTCTGATAAACTTCAAGAGGGCAATGGTCAAGAGTCAAAAACCAATGAGAACAAAGAAAGCATGTTAAAAAACAAACTTAAGGTAAACAGCAAACATATAGTATAGAGGTATATATTAAAATGAGATAGTTCTAAGTATTCTATTGAATGATTAAAACACATTGTTTACAAACCTATAATTCTATTAAATGTTTTAAAATATGAAATGCATGTCTGCATTTTCAGTTTTTACCGCTTTATACATGTTATAAGGAAACAATTGTTATAAATTATTTTAAGTCAAAATCTGACCAGCAGTCTTCACAGCTTGGACAGAATTAAATATGGATATGTGCATGATAATGCTACAAAATTACACATTTCGATAACAAAAACAAAGCAAATAATATAAGATCTTGTCTGAAAGTTATATTATTTTGCATGAAAGCAGACTTAGGAAGCTCTTAATTTCAGCAAAAAAAGAGATTGTTAATATAGTCACAAAAAATCCTCATATATTGCCTTAATATTTGAACTTCGAAAGAGAATTTATCAAATCTACTTGTCAGCAGTACTGAGCTATGTATTACAAACATTTTCTCCATTTCATAGCCACTTCATTTACCATACCAAGGAGCGATTTCATCTATAAATTGAATACGGCATTCAATGGATTAAAAGAACTTTGATAGTGCACATTACTGTTCACACCGCCTAGCCCTTGGTTGATCGCGACTCAATATTTACACAAATACACTTATCGAGCTCAGCGGCCTAAAAGGGCTGTTTATTTGACAACAACAGTAATTAGATGTACGCGGACAATTTTTACACCCGCTTTAAGTCACAAACAACGCTACTATGGTAATTAAATAGATTTAAAAAATGAACTTTGAAAGCCGCCGAACACAAATTTTCAATCGGTGCTGTTATCAGTTAAAAGCCCTTGAAGACCGTTGAGCACGATACTTATATTTGACGTGTAAATATTGAGTTACGCTCTGCTCGAGGCTAGACGGCGTGAACAGTAATATCCATTACTTCTTATGAACAGGCGCTGTTGTATTTTGATATTTGTCGTGTTTGGTGGCTTTCAATGCTTTTAGCTTACCTGTCACATAGTGACAGGTTGAGCTTTTGTGATCGCCCTTCGTCCGTCGTCCGTCTGTCCGTCCGCCCGCCCGGCTAGCTCAGTGGATAGAGCATCGGACTGTCAATCCAGGGGTCGTGAGTTCGATCCCCAGCCGAGGCGGGAAAAATTTCTCCGTGACAATTGAACTCGGACATTGCGTCTGAGAGTCATTTGTCCCTCACCTCCGATTCAAGTGAGGAAGCAGTCAGTCGCTTGCGGAGAAATTGGTTAGTACTGGTTAGAGACCCAGGAACACCGGTTAGGTGGACTGACCGCCGGGATATAACCAGAAAGTGTTGAAACCAGGCGTTAAAACCCCAAACAAACAAACAAACCGTCTGTCCGTCCGTTCACAATTGTTGTATGCATTCTAGCGGTTGTAATTTTCGTCAGATCTTCTTCAAATTTGGTCAGAATGTTTATCTCAATGCTATCTAGGTCTTATTCGTAACTGGGTCATGTGACCTTGGAAAGTAGGTCAACAGGTCAAATTTTAGATTAAGTTTGTCCGCACTCTAGCAGTTTTAGTTTTGGGCCGATCTACTTCAAGCTTGGTCAGAATGTTTATTTTAATGATATCTAGGTCAAGCTCGAAACTGGGTCATGTGACCTTGAAAACTAGGTCACTTTGCCAAATTATAGAAAAAGCTTGTTTACATTCTAGTGGTCTTAATATTGGTCCTCTTTCAAGCTTGGTAGGAATGTTTATCTCAATGATATCTAGGTCAAGTTTGAAACTGGGTAATGTGACCTTGAAAACTAGGTCATTAGGTCAAGTTATAATAAAAGCTTGTCTTCACACTAGTGGTAGTAGTTTTCATTTCCATAAGATGTTGGTTCCTTTCTTGAAATTGCCATATTGCATTAAAGGTTCCAGAGTTATGACCCTGAAAGTGCCGAAATTAACTATTTAGACTTTGTATGCACAATTTTTGATTTTCAGTTTAATCAGACTTTACAAAACTTGAGTTACTATAAGATCTCAGTTCCTTTCTTGAACCAGTTAGATTCCATAATGGGTTCCAGAGTTATTGCCCTTGAAAGACCAAAAATAAGCTATTTTGACCTTTTCTCCACAATAGCAGCTTTATTTTTGACTTGATTTTACCACACTTGCACACAACTCTCGCAAGCATTGAGCAGTTGTTGACAGGTGAGCGACCAGGGTCCTATGGACCCTCTTGCATCTATTTTAAAATGAAAAAAATACCAAAAGTTATTTCGGTTAACTTCAGTGTAGATTCTAGTTTCAGTTACATCAAGGGACCTCTCTTGTTGGTAATATGCTTTATGAATTCCAACCCATGCAGAATGTGAATCATTGTGGGTGGCAATATATATGCTTACTTGAACTACACTTCTGGGGCGATACTGGTGGTATGTACGTACGGTCTCTGTCTCTTATATGGTGGGCTATTCGCTGCCGCTGTATTTATATGTCTTTGGGGTTATCTGTACATTTAATATATCACCACAGCTGGTGTTTAATGCTGTGTGGCGTCTTATAAAGTCTCCCCGATACATAGGGATCGCTATGTTCGTCTGTAGGTCCGTCAAAAAAACTACGTTAGCTGTAACTTTGTCATTTCACAATATGTCTTCATCAAACTTTCAAATTATATTGCTCATGACATCACGCTCGTGATGATGCCAAGTTCTTTATGTCATGATGGAATTATGCCCCTTTTTAGCCGGCGGCTATATAGCCGCAGGCTAAAGAAACCGCAATTTGAAATCACAGACCTTTCAGCAGGTGCGCTCAAATGAAAAAGTCGAAGTACAGCTTCTGGTAGACGTCAGAAAAGAGTTCCAAAAGCAATCATAGAAAATCAGTTGTTAACGATCATTTAAATTGATTGCTTTTAAAGAATAATCAGTAAAACTATAACTCAATGAAAGCAACGAATGCGTACTGATAATATCGATATATATAATCAAATAAACTGCGTATGTGTAATACAATCAAAATGACGCAATATGGCGGGTGAATAGAATTACCGAAAACTACCCCAAAACACCGACTAAGACCAACATAACCGAAAACACCGAAAAAAACAGAAAAGAGTACCCAAAAACATTATTTTTGTACCCAATACCACTTTTAAAATAAATAGCATTTATGTTTAAATTCAATTTTTAATCATATTCGGTCCCTTTTTCGGTCTTATTCGGTTATTTGGTTGTTTTCGGTGATTCTATGCACCGTCAAATGGCAATATTCTGAACGCAGACACATTGCAAAAATGTTGAAGTGTTTCAGTATTTTGAGGGATGTATTTTTGATTTATTCAAAATATATAATGTGTCGACAGTTTTACGTTTTGTTACGTAAGACGTATGGGGTTTAGCCCAAACTACACACACCTCCAGTGATCTCCCCTCAATTGTGTTTACCTAAAACATTAAACATTTTCGAAGATTTTGTTTCAACAAAAAGAGCGCTCTATTGGGCTAATGTTTTGTGCGAATTTTAATTGTGAAAATCATGAAAATGGTGCCAAATGTGTTTTTTTTGGAAGTGGAATTAACTTGACTCCGCGAAATCCTGGAAGGATTACAAAATTTAAACACAAACATCGACAAAAATTTATTACAGACACTGTGTAATTTCCGAAAGGTCAGGAAGAGTTTTGAAACTGTTTCAACTGTATTCCTAAAATTGCATGAGGGCAGTCATTGTATGCATAAATATGCAATCAACTTTACTATAAAAGTTTGGCATATTTTGCATTTGATGATTTGTATCAACCAGCTGCATGAACACACATCTGAATATTGTTTACATTTTCTGGTGAGGATGTAAAGATAGACAATTCAACTTCAACATGTTCAAGCACTTTGGAAAACAATGTTCCGTATCTCACCGGCAATTACACCATCCACATTTACAGGTCTTTACAAGGTAAATAGTTTTATTTGTTTGCAAGAATAGCTGAAATTAGCTTCTTAAGCTTCAATGATATGCAGACAATATGGCCGGGTGATTTGGCCCAGATTAATGAACTAAACAGATGGGACATGTAGACTATAAGGCCTGCAGTCAGAGACAAACGGCCAAGCTTTAAGACTGCCCAGATATATTTAGTAGGTCCCAGATATGAAATGAATAATGCAGCACCTTCAATTTTGGAAAAGCTTTTGTTGCTCAAAATTGTTGAAATTTATTTGATTTATCAATACTACCACATAGCCTAGGGAAACCAGTATTTTTAATGTTAAAATTACCTAGTTTTCCCAAGGTAACCAAAAAACAATCTCACTTTTTTAAGACAAATTTATATCAGTGTAGAATAAACTTGCAAATTAACCACTGACTTGATTTCCCACCTCAGGGGTTTCAATTATCAATAGATCTGTATGCAGATTCTTGCATTTTGACGTAAGCAACTAAGTTTTTTCCCACATTTGACCCCACCATATTCTGAGCTTGGGAAAAAACATATTTAAAATAAAATATAATTCTTATCCAGGGTTCCTCTATGTGCTAAATCTGAAAAGTCATTTTCACCTCATTTTAGTGGATTCACAATCAGCCAAAAGTAAAGGGTTAAAATGCAATAGACATGTGCACAATATTAATCACTATTATTGCAAAAATTGACCACTTAATTATTTAAATTCTCCAACATCAAAATGACCCCAAACTCAAAATGGTGGGGGTGTTAAATTTGAAAAAAATATGCTTGCATCAAAATGCAAGAATCTGCATCTAATGTCCCTGAATTATATCTTCTTATAAATTTTTTTTTTTAGTTAAATTAATATGGCATATAAAGTGTTAATATTTCTGACTAGCAATATATTATCGCATTGACTTAGTTAGTAACTGAAATAGCTTTATGAAGTAGAGTAATTTCTGAAATAGATTCTAGTTGAAGATGATAATATTCATTAAGAAAGATTGTTCATTCTAAGGGGCATAACAAAAACTGATTGATATACAGCCCCTTTCTGCCATATACAATGTATATGCCTTTATCACATGTGCATCTAGTGTAGATCCGGATCAGACTAAATATTTGTGTCATCTGATCAGGACCTACACTGGTCACATCTTGTTTAGAAATAACCTTATGAATCTTAAATTGAACAGTGCAGATCCTGATCAAACAGCACAGAGATGCAGGGTGATCTAATTCTACACTGCCCATGCCATAAACTTAAGGTTCATATTAATTGGAGTTAAGGGTTAAAGTTAGAAATGAATTTTCTGTGCAAAACACAAGTATTCCATGTTTTATGTCTAATTTTTCCATGTTAGTAGACATAAATTATTATGCATAAGTATAAAGGGGCCTACATGGATACAGCTTTTATTCCTTGTTTGACAAGGTTAGACCATATCAACTTTCATATCAGTGGAGGCTGGTCAGTGGAGTCTGTTCATGTTTAGATCTTTTAGATACATGTACTTTCTGATCAAGCAGGGATTTCAGTTGCTTTTGAAAACCAGGTGTCATTTGACCCCTGATGAGATTTTCAATGGATCAAAACCTGATCTTCACAAGTCATATCTTGTATTAAGTGATACTTACACATGTATTACTTAAAATTAATTTGCAAGACTTAATTAAGTGCTAACTTCATATTAAAAATGCAATTTCCTAAATACTTATCCTCATTATTGCAAAAATAAATCACTTTTTAAAAGTTTTTGTGCATCAAAATTACCCCAAGCTCAAAATTAGGTGGGGTCAAAAGTGGAAAAAATATCAAATTTGTTTGCATTAAGATGCAAGAATCTGCATCAATTGAAATCACTGGATCAAGAATCAAAGTGTGTGGATTCAGGTCAGATGGATGCCTCACATGCATTAAAAAGTCTAAATAGAGTTCACAGATAACAGTGGGGGGGGGGGGGGGGAGAGTGTCTGTTAAGGGCTGTGCTAATGAAATGAATATAAAGAGCCCCTTTATCTAATTTATTAGGTTGGACACCATTAAAATATGATTACATTAACATAATGCTGACTCCCTGTGACACATTGTTATACATAAAACCAAGATCAAATAGCCTTTCACAGGGTCCCTGACTCCCTGTGTAATTACTTTGAAAGTGGAAATAATAAAGAGAAATACAAAGAAAAGAAATAAGTTATAATAATATAAGAAATAAATATAATTTTGCTAACCCAACAATTTTCATACTTTAATTGACACAAAACATTTGTGCCTCTTTCATTTACTAAATGAAATTATAAGGCATTGGCATTGCCCTAAGTTGTGATATATTGCTATAAAGAATGGATATAAAATTATATTACCCTTGTCAAGTTCAACTACTGTTTAGCATCCTGACATGCACTCCACTGTTTGGAATGAACTAAAATTGGTACTTGTGTAAATATTGAGTTGCATTACAACCATGGCTAGGCATTCTAGACAGTGATGCATTTGATTCTGATATTGCTTGATCAAACATGACCTGTAATATTTTGTATTTGTCCAGTCCGATTGCTTTTAATGTTCCTTTTTTTCATTTATTTCAGTAGTTCTCCTCAAATTACTTTTGAGCTCATCTGTCAAATAGTGACAGGGTGAACTTTTGTACTCACCTTTGTCCTGCGTCCATTCACAATTGTTGTCAGTCCTCTAGCTGCTTAATTTTTATCAGATCTTCTTCAAACTTGGTCAGAATGTTTATCTCAATGATATCTAGGTCGGATTAAAAACTGGGTCATGTGACCTTGAAAACTAGGTCACCAGGTCAAATTATAGAAAAACCTTGTCTGCAGTCAAGAGGTCTTAATTTTGGTCAGATCTTCTTCAAGCTTGGTCAAAATGTTTATCTCAATGATATCTAGGTCAATTTCGCAACTGGCTCATGTGATCTTGAAAACTAGATCACTAGGTCAAGTTATAAGAAAAGCTTGTATGCTTTTGAGTGGTCTTAATTTTGGTCTGATATTCACTTCCATTACCATAACATCTTAGTTCCTTTCTTGAAATTGCAATCTTGCATTATGGATTCCGGAGTTAAGTGCCAAAAAAAATTATTTAGACATGTCTGCACAAAAGCAGCTTCATTTTTGATTTGCATTTAATCAGACTTGTACAATAATTGAGTTACTATAAGATCTTGGTTCCTTTCTTGAACCGGCTAGATTCCGTCAGGGATTCCAGAGTTATGGCCATTGAAAGAGCCAAAGAAAGCTATTATCATGGCAATTGCATTCGCATCCACTGACTCTTGAGCAGTTGTTGACAGGTGAGCGACATAGGGTCCTATGGACCATCTTGTTAAATATTTTGACCAGTTTTATTATGAGTGGTTTGTGCATTTTTGCAAGCAAATGACATATGTCTTCCATAGGAGTTTCTTCATTCTGTTCAGATATTATATATTTACAATGGCTGGAATAAAACTGGAAGTCCTGTTACATTGCACATCATGGGGTTGTTTTATTTTGATTATGTTTACGATCCGCCGGCTTCCAGCACTTTCAGTGCTTTGATTGTATTTACATATTTATTCCGACATAGTACCAGAGGGCGACACAAGTGGTATACTGATCACCCATCTAGTTTGGGATACGGATTGTACGTACTGTCTCTTGCATTGTTTGTTTGACGATGCCGTCGCATTTGTATGGCTTTGGGATTAAGGATACATTTCAGTTAAAAAATTTTTCATTATTGAGCCTGCGTTACAGGTGTAAAATCGTTTCAGAAACCGTTTTTATATACAACTATTAAGGCACTGAATTATTTATTACGTACATCTGTATAAATCCCACCAAGAAGCATATATTCTAAGAAAAAAGCAAACGGTAACCAGTATGAACTAATGTTAAGCATACAAATTATACATTAATGAGAACCATGACCTTTGCGTCTGTATCTATAGAGTAAGTGGGATGTTGTGGAAGAAACTACAGCCGATGTGTCCATTTGGGACTTCGCAGGACAATATGCTTTCTATGACACACATCAGGTTTGTATTACAAAATCATTCGTCCGTAATGGTAAAAACCCGCAATAAGTGACGTCAAAGTAAGTTCACGAGACAATTGGCGTGACGGTCGTTAAGATATATGATTCGCAAATGCTCGGAGATTTCATGAAATGGTTTTATAGAAATGAAGTTGTTGCCTGGCGGACCTCAATTATTTGAGTATAATGTCTATCGTCAAAAAAATATATTGCGATTATTTTAATGAGTTCCTGGCTAACCCGGTAGCTACGGTTATTAAAAACGATCAGTTATTTTACTCTTTACAAGCTATGAAGGATCGGTTTTCAATTGGCAAAGTGTTACAAGGTCAAACAGTCGTATAAAGACAACAAAGATTTCCGAAAATGTCTTTGTCAGTTATAAAATTATTTGGACCGGTTGCCCGAGTACTTAATTCTTTAGAGGATCAAATAAGGATTTTGCCCGTTTGCAATATCTTGTTTGTAAAAGAACTAGAGATGATTTAAATGTTCAAATCTAGTTGCATGTGCTTTTAAATGATCGTTTTGTTATAGTAAGATTGCTATAAATCAAAACTAAAGTAGCATTCTCAAGTATGTTGATTTGTGTTAATTCAAAGTTAATGAAAACTTATATTTTGATGAATAAACGAACAAACTAAAGAACTTACAAATGAACAAAAGATATGATATTGCTGTTTTGACGGTTATATTATAATCAATACTCAATATTACAATAAATGAGTTTACACTGAAAAGGTCGGCTCTAAACAGTTTAAATTTTTTCCACATGTTGCTGCTGTCTTTAAATGCGTAACGCACGTGGTGACCTAATCATATCACAGAATTTCCTTTGCCGATTAGATAGTTTCTTTGTCATTTTCTTGCTGTCTCCCTAAAGCCGTTTACCCTTCGCGCTTTTGCAATTAAGGAAGGCTTCCCCTAATGAGCTTCGGTCGATATCGCTACGGTTCGGTCGCGGCCCTAGTTATCGTTTTTGCCCGGTGAAAAATGTAATTTTACCAAATAACACAAAATAAATTGTAAATGTTTAGGTTAAAAGTTAAAATGGTTCAACATATGTTAAAGAGGACAAATATTTCGACATATATTATGTTTAGAAAGAAAATAATTTGAAAAAATCCAAGTTCCGGCGTTTTGGGAATTCCCTGCTTGCAAACCGAAAGTACAAAACCTAATGCAGCTAGAACGTGTTTTTCGAGTGAGATTTAATGCTCGTAAGCGTCAAACAATACGGAACCAACCCAGTTGAGAGTCATTGACAGAACACAACTACGCCAACTTGTATTTGTTCGACGGAGATGCCTGTAAAAATCCGAGTTTCAAATACGGACAGGTTTAGAACACGGCCCGGTCGTAAAATAAAATACGACCCAAAAAGGAAAACGCCGTACTCCCTTTAACTTTTTGATTTCCTAAGATATCATCAAAATTCGTTTTGCATCTTAAAGATAACATTCGTGGCTATAAAAGAAGCATTTATTTTGAATATTTTTCAACTAGAATATAAATTAATTTTGTCTTAAAGATGGACCGTCATTTGACTAAAATTTAGTTGGAAACGGAAAACACGGCCCTACCCTTTAATTTCTTTATTTTAAAATATATTCTTTATAGTTCTTTTTGCAGATTAAATAGGACCCTAAAAGCTATGTGAGAAACATTTTATGTTGAAATATCTTAATTAGAAATTAAATTAAGGGGTATGACTGTGTTTTCCGTTTCACACGGTACTTTGAACTCTCATTAAATCTGCTCTGTGTTATGGTGAACAGTACTTGTAAAATTGCAGACATCACTGCAGTGTTATAGTATATTAGTCAATTAAGATAAACATCTTTCAGATGTAGTAATGTTAAGGAAAATGATAAAATTTCATTTTATATTATGTCTTTTTTGCTCTCTGGTATCTCAAAACAGTGGGTAGTCCTTTTCAAATCTTAATTTCTGAAGTTAACTACGGTAAAAATATTTCAAATTGTTATATGTTACTCAGTTATAAATATAGATGATATTTAATAGGTAATGTTTATTGATGTACCTACTTTAAATTTTTGAAAAAATCGGCTAAAGTGACTTCGGCTATTTTGGTTTTTCGAGAATTTAAAGGAATTCCTGTATACTGTTACTGAAGTTTTCACCAATATAATATTTATTTTTTAAAATCACTCTTGATGTGAACTTAATAATAAGAACAATTACATTTGCACTGAATTAATGATTTTTTCATACAAATTTGTCATCTTGTAATAATTGATTTTGGAACAATTTGGCAAGAGTAATCCTTAATTTTGCTAAAAATGCATTTTTTGCAGAAAAAGGTCAAGCAAACAGGAATTTGCTCTTAGTTCCTCGTTTTATTTTAATAGGACCCCTCATTAGTAGGAAAAAACAGAAAGCATGATTAATCAATAGCACATTTGTTTAGATAAAACACTTTCACAGTATCCAATTTCAAATTACCTCCCTTTCAGTTAAAAACTGTTCTAATTTTGTCCCTGCGGTGAAGGTGAATGGTATTGGATTCATTCAAGAAAACAATCAATAATGATAAAAAAGACATTAGATAATTAACTTCAAGACAAAAAATGTTCTTTCCACAACCGCTGTTAACGTAGGGAAGAAACGAAACTAGCATACATTGTAAACATATAAAATTACTGGCCAATTAGAACTTTGGTTGAGTGTATTGTTTATTGGTCTTAGCTAGCACAGCGTTTTCAATTTGTTCCCTTTATTATTTCTTTAATACCTGTAACATTTTACATTCAATTCCAATCACCATTTTAGCGTTCTATTAAATCTGTTAAATTCTAGGTATTTTTCTCCTGGAGAACAATCTACCTACTCGTGACGGATTTATCAAAGCGTCCTGGTGATACTGTAGAACAAGACAATTGTTACATAGATAGCGCCGGCAAAAAACAGTTGACCGTAGCAGGTTAATAATTTCCAAACAAACATGTTCTGCTATCTTTTATGTGAAGCTTCTGAACAGAAATGTGTTACAATGTAACATTTTAGTTAAAAATTGTGTTTGCGTCTACATTGTGTAAATAAAACAACTTGTACCGTAAAAATATAGCATCAGTATTAATAATTGTTGTCGACGTATTTTCTTGTTTTGTTATAATAGTTCTAGGAAGTTTTATATTCATTGTTTAAAATAAAAACTTATTATATAAAACATGATTTTACAGATTTTGCAAACTTCTGGCTGAACTCTATACACGAATACAGTACAGAGCCAGGTAATGTTGCCAGGTCAGCAACTGAAAATGAGGATGGCAGTATAAATACAAGAGCAGACGACAGAAATAACTATCCTGAATGCCCGCCCGTTATACTAGTGGGAACATTTGCTGACCAGCTAGAGGTAAAATTAGTAGTTACAAAGAAGAATCTTTAAGTAGCATTAAACGAACAAACCGGGCTCTGTTAAACATTATTTGGTTAAAAAGGTTACTTTTATTGATGATAAGCACGATATTCTCTGGCTTTCAAAATTCCTTTTCTATCTGTTTAAATGTTACAGTACCGTTGCTTTTGCCCCGTGAGGCGGCTATAAAAAGTTTGTTATCAGTTACCATCTTTTAATGTCGTTGAGCACGATGCATATATTTGTAAAATAATTTAAGTGTGCTCGGCCCGGAGCTTAGCGGTGTGAAAAGTAATATGCATATGCATTTCCATTTCTGCCAATGAACACGCTAATCAAACCGAGCCTGCAATGTTTTGATATTTGACGTTTTCACAATACCATATAACCAGGTTTTCGGGGTATGTCGTTTGACGAAAGGCGGGCGGATGTCAACTTTTTGTTAAGTTTTTATTTAAATAATTAATTCAACTTTTTTCTCAGTTTCCATTCAAGGATGAACATTGAAACATTGAAACTTAACATAGATCTCTGACACAGTATTCAATTATCAGGACAAGTTTCTTAATTCTTAAATTTTGTGATAGTTATTTCCCTTTTTCACTTAAAGATTTTTGTTCCAAGTTCACTTTTAAATTCGCTTGCACGATATCATAACTCTTGACTGAATTTTGTCAAAGCTTCGCATCTTTTCAACTTAGAAGTTTGGTAAAGTTTATTTTTTAAGTCCTCTTTTCTCAAAAACTATACAATGTAGAGCTTTGAACATTGAAATTGTTTGTTGGCATCGTATTAGCCAGTATCGTGGCAGGTTTTTTTACTCTTTAGTGCATTCTGTCAGTTACCCCCCCCCCCCCCCCTTTCAAAAAAGGGTAAATTTAAATGCCAAAAAATCCAGTTTGCAATTCAAAGCTTAGCTATCCCTCAAACGGATTTCAACTAAAGTTCTCAAAGTCTTCAGGTTTATAGTGTTGCGTCTACGAACCATGGTCATACCTTAAAGGTCAAGGTTTAACGTTCAAAATATGCCCAAAATAAAGTTTGTGGAACATGGTTCAGCAACTATAGAAGTACATCAGCTTTACTGCACAAACAAATATTCCTCTCAATGAGGTCTCATCCCAGAACTATGGTCGTACCTCAAAGGTCATGGTCACACTAAGAGTAAAACGGTCGAAAAAAGCGCATATTTATAGTTTCCGGAGAATAACTTTGTTAACATTGATTTTACGTCATATGTTTTTACGTCATATGTTTATGATGTATGCGGCGTAAAAACAGCGTCTTTTTTACCGCCAAAATATCCAGACATCTTACGAATTGTGTTTACTTGTAGGTCATATTTTATTGTCTGCTTGGCTTAATATCGAATTCTTTAGCGATACCTGTCTTCGATCGTATGCCTTTTTCTACTTCTACGATAGCCTGTTACTTGAGTTCAATTGTCTCCCATTTACATTTCCACTTTACACCTGTTTTCCCGGTTGCCGCCGTTCCGATTCAGCTATCCTCCCAGATAACCTGTAGGCCGGTGTAACGTTGTAAAGTGACCCCCATAGAATAATGACCTGCCGGTTATTATTTTATATAAAATAATGACCCCTTTCTATAAAATACAGACTCCTCTTAAAAAACTAAGCCCCCCCCCCTCTATTTTATCTGTAAAATATTGACCCCCACCTAGCCTATTACTAACAAACTCTATATCGATTCAAGTCACTGTCGTGTTTCTATGGCTTTTATATTTGTTGTTGTTGTTGTTTCTACTGGAGCCGCTGCATGCTGCTGCTGCTTCTTCATCTACTGAAATGAAATTTAAAATTGCATTCATTTGAATTTCATTTGAATTATCATCATTGTATTACAATATACATAAGTCGCTTTAACGTAGCTGTATATGCTTCAACTTCAAAGACAACATTTTTCTACCTCATCTGACGTTAGATAGCCTTTTTTCATACCGCGGAGGCATTGCTTAAAAAGAATGTGTTAAAAATGCAAGGCTTTGAAGTCAAAGATGTCACTGAGCGTTGTCTATTATGTTTCATGTAGACTGAATCATTTCCGAAAATAGTTCCTTTGATTTACCTCAGAAAAGCCGCTCATCCATTTGCCCAGATTCGATTCCCAGGCGAGGACGCTATCGAAGTATGTTACATCAGATCAGGATTAGACGAGTATTCAAACAGGCCGAAAATTGCAAAAAGTAGTTGCGTATCTTGTTGATGGAACGTTCCTTTGAAGTCCAGCGCCTGTGTTTTAAATGATAAACTGAGTGCCGCAGTATGTATGCCTGTCACCCATACACGACCCTGGTAGGCATCGAACTCACAACGATGAGGGGCAAGGGATTCTCGGTCGGAGACCTTAACCATTTTTTTTTCCATGCAAATAGGCATCGGAAGTGGTAATCCCCGAAGCTTGGATCAATTCCGTCTAATTGCGGTCAAAAAACCTGCACGTACGGACGCATGCACGGACAGGTGCCATTACTTCTCCGATGCCTATCGATGGAGATAATTAAGTGCACCTTAGAGGTTTTGGTCGAGGGTCCTTATTCTATAGGGGGTCACATTTCTACGTGAAGGGTCATTTTTCTACGTGTAAGGAATCATAATATTATGACCCCCAGTCATAATATTATAACAGCGGAGTCAATATTTTATATAAAATAATGACCGAGGGGTCTTTATTCTATGGGGGTCACTTTACAACGTTACACCGGCGGCCAGGAACATGTTTGCTCCCCCCTTAGTGAATTTTGTAGACATTATTTTTCTGAAAGCCTGTTATGTCCTGGATATTTTGCAGTTTGTTTGCACTCTTTCGAGTGGGGCATAAGGGTGTTACGGAGGTTTTATTATGTTACCCTTAAAATTTGTAGAAAAAATATTTGGATTTTGAATCTTTAATTCTGCTCTATTCCAGATACGATTTAATAAAACTTATATTTTTATGTAAGGATGAAGTATTGTCTGTTGACTGATTTAGTTTTCATTTCAAAATTTTTGCACTTAGGTAACATATTTTGTGTATAACATACATAATCCTTAAAAGATGATTTTTAAGTCAGAAACTTACCTGTAGGATTTTTGTTTGTAATCAAACGTTTGCATTAATACATGTTTTTGAAAGCTGCATGATAAAATCACACTGGCAATTGTAATAATTTTTCCATAATCTTATATGTTACCATATCGCTAATTCAAACAGTATATTCATGTTTTGGGATAAACAAGCATAAAGTATAGAGTTTACTGAAATTATAGAGCTTTATAAATGTAAGTGTTCTTGAAACTTGCATGACTTCCAATTTTCAACATACACGACATATGTTGCTTATTTAAATAAGGCTTATTTCCTTGTTTTTGTTTTAATGGTGTTAGCTGATATCTATTTGAAGAAATTAACTATGTGTGCTCTATGCAATGTCCTGATGTTTGTTGGCCTGTGTAGATTTCTAATTACATTCACAGCTTTTTTTTAAACTAATATTACTGATTGAATGAAGTATTTTCTCTAAAACTGATATTGTTGTACAAAGAACTGATTACATTTACAAAACTGTATCACGACTATGCAATCATTTTAAATTAAACTAGAAAACAATACATGTAATAGTAAGAAGTTTATAGTGTATACTATGTTATGTTATGTTATGCTATGTTATGTGGTTAAAATGTTAAAGTGTTTAAGCTTGTCCATTTTAAACCTGCAAATCTCCGTAACATATGATTCTGGAGTTACAATATTAACAAAGTATAATGCATTTATGAATTAAATTCTAAAAAAAAATAATTTTGAAATTGGTTCCAAAAAAGTAAAAAGACAAGAGATAAAAATATTGTATTGAAAAGTGCTGCAAACAAAACTAATTAAAATTAATTATATGTTACCTAATCATTTGAATAATGTTTTTAGAAAGATCAATTAGAATAAAGAAAATAAATTTCTAAATTTATAAACTATTTTTACTGAAAAGAAGGTTGAAAGCACCAGTTCTGGTCTTTTAGAGCAATAATAACTAACATTGTTGTTAAAGAAAAAAAGAAATAAGAAAAATAAATTGTCCTAAATGAAACATTAATTTTTCCATTGTTCAAAGAAAGCTTATGAATTTGTTAAAAATTCTTAAGATCTTCGTAGAATGTTATTTTTCGTAAAGACAAATAAATGTTAAAGAGAAACACCCTAATTTAAAAGACAATCTGTGTAATGCAAGTGATGGTAAGCTTATAGACAAGTTAACGTTGACTTATGTATAATAATTTGTTTAGGTAAAAATACTTTTACTTGAGTCAAAAAACTGCTATATAATGCTTATGCTGTTTCAATGTTTTACAAATTCTACCCTGAATCTTAGTGTTTTAGATGAATAAAACTTCTTTCAAAAACATTTCTAACTTCAGATAATTTAATCAGCTAATTTGTGTGAAATTTAAATTAAGTAGCTTTTGAATGTGTTATAGATCTACTTAAACATAATATAATATTATATAAAAATATTTATCAAAATGTTAATTAACTAATTATTTGCAGTTTCTTGCTTTTCTTTTCTGATTATTTTTGCTGATTATTAAAGTAAAAATTGGTAACATATTATCGGAAGACAAAAGACATAAATAGAACAATAAAATGATAAAAAAATGTTAATTTTGTTTATTCTTTCTTTTCCACATTTTTTTGGAACAAACTAATGTTATCTGTCTCAATCGAGAGTATATGGACTTAGCTTTAGACTGGATGCAACAGCCAATGATTAGTGCAAACGTAAGCTGTATTATTGTCACTGAGCCATATTGATATGTTTATTGTTAATTTAAAAAAAATTAAAATAGGACGAACTTGAACCATCTACATCATACACATTTATTTCAAGACATATTGAGCAGTACACAGATCATTAACCTCTAAAGTTTAACTACATTTAAATTAAAAATACATTAATGTTTAATATCACCAGCATCAATACCTTAATTTCTTTTTGTAACATAATTCTTAATATAAATTACCTATTTTAATACAAGATACATAAAGTGCAGGAAGGGTGGTAACTAAAATACGTTCTTTTGGGTAACATATTTAAAAATGGTGATTTATGATGTCGTATTTATTTTTATCATGATATAAAGCTAACTAATAGTTTAAACTCATGAAGAGGTGTATTTAAACAAAACAATTACACCAAAACTTCAAATGTATTAACCATAGGCATAAGTACATGTATGTGATATAGCATAATACTAAAGTCACATTCAACTAAAGTTATAGATAATATTAACAAAGTGTTTAACACAGTTTACCTTTAAATCACACAATATGTCTTTCAGAGTTTATTTCTTTATAATTTATTTTATTTATAAATATTTTATTTGCTATCTTTGAGATGTTTTTTCCATTGGTTTTTTTTTCAGATAATTTGTTTTTTGGAATTTACAAATATAATTATCTATTTATTTACATACATTTAACAAGAAGTGTGTCTCAATGTGACTTTATTACATTTAAATACTGCATTCCTATTTATATTAATGAATTAAGCAAATAAAGCAGGAATTACTTGCTTATGTAAATAAGAAATGTTTCATACAACTTTTTAAACTAGGTTTTGATGTTAAGTAACATATCTTAATGACTTTTTACATACCTATACCTTAGGTTGCAGATGTTTTATTGCATTAACAATTAAAAAAAACATCTTCCTTGTGTAGAAATAATTGGTTTATTTCAGAACTTTTATAATTGCCAATTATTTCTTCAACGCATAAAATTTTCTCAAATGTCACATATTCAAACAGGCGTTACGGTATAACGCCCCACTCGCCAGAAAGCAAACAAATTGCAAAATGCGAAGAATGAGATAGGCTTTCAGAAAAACATACCCTTCAAATTTCCCCCAGGGGGAAGGGTGGTCTATTGGCAACTCAATGTCTAATACATTTACATGGCTTGTTTTCCCATTTTCTTTTCTTTTGGTAACATATTTCAATATAGCGTTACGGGCTTATGTCCCAATGTATATCACTGTATGACATTTATCCAGAATTCTCATTTATCTTACTATATTTTACTTATAAGCACAAATTACTTGCTAATGCACGTAAGAAATGTTTCATACATCTCATTTTACTAGGTTTTTATGTTAAGTAACATAACTTAATCACTATTTTAGACCAATACCTTAGGTTGCAGATGTTTTAGTGCATTAGTAATGTAGATTAGAGCTTCCTGGTGTAGAATAAATATGTTTATTTTAGAACTTTTACAATTGTCAAATATTTCATTCTTACCCAAACTGTTTCCAAAGGTCACTTATTCAAACAGGCGTTACGGAAAAAGACCCCACTCGCCAGAGTGCAAACAACTTGCAAAATGCGTAGAATGGTATAGGATTTTAGAGAAACATACCCTTCAAAATTCCCCAAGGGGAGGGCGGGTCTATTGGCAGCTCAAGATCTACTGAGCCCTTCGCTGAATTTCTCGGAATAGAAAGATGAGTTCTTTTCCGATCCAGGTATCCTCCCAGTTACCCCTTCGCTGGATTACTCGGAAAAATGTATTAATAATTTTATTTTATTTCGTTATGCCGTATGCGAACTGTCGTTTGCTTGGTAGATGTACAGTGTTTTGAAATTTGTGCAGTGTTTGTAATTCATTAAAGTCAAGATGTTAAAAGTTATTTTGAAACACTACTTGGCCTTACAGGGGACATTGAACTTCATATTGTATTTAATTATTCGGGATTTATTTGAGTGGAAAGCGCTTTTTTTCGACACACGGATTCGACAATATACATGTACCAGGTACAACATTTATTACCTTTCTAACAAAATTCATTTTTTTAACCTTTGTCTTCTGTTATTAACAATATTCATCTGTTAATAACACTATTTCTTAGAAACTGTTAAAATGATAATTTTATTTTAACAGTTCATCATTTTTAAAATTGTTAAATATGCAAGAATGAATTACCTTAATTCACTTACTCCAGCCAATCGACATCTTTGCAGTAGTGGGATGGGTGTTGGTACCTCCCCCCATCACACTAAACGATTTTTTTTTTCTAAACTGAAATCGACAAAAACCTTAAAGGCCCAATAAACTTGTCAAAACATTGATTTTATTTTTATTGTGAAAATTAAATAACCACATTGACCCTTTTCAAAATAAAGTATAAATGACCAAATATTTATGTTCTCAAACAATCTCCAATCATTGACACCCGGTCCGAACAGTATTTTTGTAGCCCACAAAATTACTAACAAATTTTTACAATCACTCGGAAAAAGTTATCGGGTTTTTCCGTACGTGGGCCGTAAGAACTCAGAACGTGGCGACGTCATTCACATAAAAGTTGTAAACACAAAATTATTTCATCAGTCAGATGGAACTTTCAATCGAAACGGAAAAATAGAGATTCTTTCAGTTTTAACTTCATTACAAGGTAAACAATGAAAGATGTAAATGTTATACGACCCATCCCGGTAACGGCTTTAAGTGGGGAATACGTCATCAATTTATGCACTTCTGCATAATTAGAGACCGTCGCCTTCCGAGAGTTGTCGAAAATCAGCTCGGAAAGGTTCGCTGTTTTGTAAACAACATAAACGATCCGCAAAACATGCTGCAAATCAATAATATAATACCATTTTCCTATTGTAAGGTTTATTTTTTGTGTTATTATTCATACAGGTGAAATCTAAAATGTTTAGGTTAATAAAAACTATGCTATATGACAAGTTTATTTGGCCTTTAAGGTTATGTGGTGTTTTCCGGGTTGGTGATTGTAACCCAGTAATTAACCAATAAAAACATGATTTTTTATTACCCTTTTTTATCAACACAGTAACTTATAATACCTTCCACCACATATTCTTGTGATATAATGTGTTTTGTGTAAGTTTCTACAGTGACCGTTGGAATATCCCGATTTAAATGCGGATTTTTTTCCAATTTTTAACGTCTATTCATTTTCTCCATACATTCTGATGTTTAATGAAGTGCAAAACAGCGGTATAAGAATAGAACACTTCAAAAAATAGCATTTACAGACTCATACCACGATAAACACTTCCAAGTTCCAGCAACCCTCTGTATCTTTTCCAAATGATTTTTAACAAAATCATGATAAAACAAAACAAACAGCTTGCTGTTTGAAAAAGTAAACATTTAATTCGTTTAATAACGTCACATAATAAACTTAAATGACGTAGTTATTAGCATCATGACGTAGTCTAAATCAATAATGAAGCGTTATATTAATACGGTGGGCAATAAAACGAAAGTACGCAAGCACGCGGAGTTAAAGATAACGCCATGCGAGATAAGGAAATGTCACACTGCTAAAAATAGAGATTTTTTTGTATAGTAAGTTAGAAAAATATAATCGTTACTCCATGGTATATGTCAAGCCACATGCCTTCATTTCATGTTTTTGAAAGAATAACAGCAACAACAAAAGACATAAGCAACATAAACATAACTTAACATTGACTGCCATTATTTAAAGGTTTAAGGTTGTCGTTTCTTCAACGTTAAGAAACAGGAATTTATATGTTCTTGTATTATTATAGGTTCATATTTGTTCAGTGTTGCTAGTTTCATAAAATGTTTAAGTGTTTAGTTGTATAAGAAGCCTAGTAAGCAGTTCGATTGGACATTTGGGGCTTCTAATTCATGTGTTGAATTCATTTATTGTGTAGACGATCATAAAATTGAATCAAATACATGCCAGCTGTTTTATTGCTTAAAGCCTTATACGAATCAGTACTTGTGATTCGGACACTACTGTTTGTAATATCGTTGATTTGACATAAATTTTGCCACCCATTGCAGGCTGTCAACCGATTCCTATATAATTCCTATTTTTTCGGCGTTAGCTGTCTAAGCTCACTTTTGACCTAGTTTTTCGACCAATGAAATATTGTAAATAATACTCGTATTCTCTTATTATGCAGAGGGAAAATTAAATAAACTATTTCGATTGGTAGCTATTTACACCATAGAGGCATCTAGCAGGGTGGAGAGGAATCTAGTGGGATTTTTATTATTATGCAGCGGAAAAATCAAATAGATTATTTCGATTGGTGTTGTATTGGAGGCAAACATATTTACGATTTAAATAACCAGTTAAGTCAATATTGATGGTTTAAATACAATTTTATATGGAATATTCTTGGGTGTCAGGTAAACACTTGCATACAATACACAGTGTAAAATGAAAGAGAAGTCTAGATATTTCTAATTCTTACTGGTTTCTTTCTAATTCCTTTGATACTGTTCGTTGTAGTGTAGTGGCTAACACTCTCGCCTCACAGGCGGAGGCCCCGGGTTCAAAACTCAGGCGGGACACTTTGTTTTAAAGTTAATTACGTACAAGTTGGTAGATTTCGCTTTTGTAACAGGCTGTTTGTATTTATTTTTATTAAATTTCAAGGACATTTATTCATCTTGAGTTCTAACTCTGCAAGAGGTATTTTATTGAAACTGAATAAATGTAGATCAAGACTTAATGTAAGACATTGCTTCTTTAATCGACTTGTTATCACTGTATGAAATTGTTGCATCAGCTTCAACATTTTTTTGAAAGACACTTTAAATGAATTTATGAGTTGTCATGATTCGGTCGCTTAAACTCTAGGTCATACTAAGAAGGCAGGGAGGGTTCGTCAACAGCTATAACAAGTAAAATAAAATAACTAAACTGTGTCTGCTTCGCCTCTCTGTATTTCTTTCTTTCTTATATACATGTACATGTATATATAAATCTTTTTCATCAACGCCGTTTATCTTTTTTAAAGATATTTCTTGTCTCCTATATTTCGAATCAGAATCCTATATTCTAAAAAGCCTCCTTTATTCCTATGCTGACTTTTGTGGTCAGTTTTCCAGTTTGAAAAGAGTGTTTTCAATTATGTTGGAAAAGAATGTATGCAAAAGAATGTGTTTTTAAAAACAGTAATTTTCAAAAGGCAAAGTCAAATAAAGGGTGGTAATAAAAACAATATTGTTTGAAAATTTGCAACAACTATTTGTTCAATAAATTGAGATACAGTCCACACTCGTTGTGTAAAACTCGCTTAAGTCGAAACATCGGTTATCTCGAATTAATTTTACGGTCCCGTCAAAATGCGTTGTTTCTTTCTACATATAAGATTACGCCGTTTAAGTCGAATTCGACTTAAACAATGTTTTTATAAGTCGAAGTAAATTTATCGGATGAGTCGAGGTGTGAAAATTGCCGCGGTTGAACAATGCGCGCGGCTTCTTTAAAGTAAAAACTTGTAGGCAAAATACCATTATTTAACAATAATTAACGATGATTGGGTTTTGAGTAAATGTTTGCTTAAGCAATGCTTTCGGATGTACATCTGATTATTAATTTGAGTTGAAAACTAAACAAAGATCATTTAATTACAATAATGATGTGACCACCGGGCCATTAAAATACCAGTTTATTCGTTTAGAATAACACATGCAAAAGCATGACCGATCCAAACGTTGCAAATTCTCGCCAACAAAACTGATGCACAAAAATCCGATTATGAGTTAAATATTTATTTCAAATTGAAAAAGTGTTCTCATAAATAAAAATTGAACTAAATTATTAAAAAAGACTTTAACACACAAAGTGAAGATGACGACGATGTGACACAATGACGATCATTGTTGTTTTTCACATGTAATAAATATAATCGAATTAATATTTGTTTGTGTTCTATTTTGATACATAAATTGATCATCTTAAATGTTCATATACATGTTTTTGTGCATAAACAACTACTATTAATTACAATCATGTCAGCATTAGAATCATCTAGGTATATTATTCGTGCATTTGGCGCCGATTCGGATGTGTCTAACTTCGGATAACTCGAAATAAAATCTACGGTCCCGACAAATTCGACACAACGAGAGTGGACTGTAATTTAAGAACGTTTTTATAAGGATAATCTGCAAAATATTTGCATAGTTCGCTTAAATTATTATTTTTTTTATAGAACCACTTTATGGATAAATCTAGTTAAATTAATGTTAAACTTCAATGAGCCTGAAATGTATAATGTCCTTCTATTCCCAAGAAGGCTTTAATATTTGAAAAATTATTGCTTTTGTATAGAAATGCAATGCCAGTTTGAATTAAAGTTCATTTATGGTTAGAAATTGATAGGTTTTAAAATTTATCATATCTCTTGAAACTTGTAGCAAAATTCTTAGTAATAAGGTGAACTAACTTTTTTGACTGTAGTACTGTTCCATGCAGATTAAATAAATAAACGGAATCATGTAAGGCCTTGGGATCACTTTTGACTGAACTCTTTTTGACACTGTAACCCAGATTTTGACACACAAAGCAATAAAACTATGAGCGGATGGGTCAATGCTGTGGACAGTACTATATATCATAGAAGAAAAGCAAAAAATGAGAAATCCAGCTTTGCTAATGCATTTTCTATATTTTTCCCTCGTTTGATTGGTCATTCAGGTGCTGGTGATATGCTTGATGGTACTGATGTTTAAGTTAATAGTTTCCATCATTTTTACAGTGGACATTTTGGACATCGATAATTATAGAAACAGTAAATGCACAGGTGAAAATCATTTGTATAAGTGCCAGTAAATAAAACTATTTTCAGTTCCAAACGCCTGTATTTTGTCTCAAAATCATTCACAAACTCCTAAAGGCGTATTGCACACAAATTGAAAAAAGCACAACATATTAACGCCTGAATATTTTTACCTGGACTATATTATAAAAATACTTAGACTAGAGTAAGACTACTCACATTTATGTATCAAGTACCATAATTCTTTTTGCATTTAATTAAAAAAAGTCCCATTTTAGACAAGGAATTTTACTAAAATTGGTTATGTTGTTCATGCATTTTTTAACTCAAATCAGCAAAACCAACTATTTTGGGTGGGGTAGAGGGAGATTATATAATTAAAGGAAGGCATTTTCTTTATGTTAAAAATCAAACCAATAAACATTTCTTCGGGAAGTGATTGGTTGGTGGTTGAGCTTGTTTTTGCATTTTTTTTATGGAATTGTAAGGGCGGTACTCCCCTTCTCAAAATGTGTTTTTTTGTATTGTCATTTTGTACATTTTAAACACAAACCAATAAAACTGTAGTTTTTATTTTTTTAGTTTGGACCCATACCAATAAAAGTATTCGGGTGTTAGGTTAAAAAGAGAGAACGGTGGAGATTTCTTCCTTTTAAAAGTTGGTTACCTTTTTATGCCCCCGCCATGAAATGACTACGGGCATTAAGAGTTGCTCCTGTCCGTCCGTTCGTCCGTCCGTCCGTCCGATATCCTCATGAACGCAACTCCTCATACACTACTGGTGGGAATTTAATGAAACTTTACCACAATGCTTGGCCTGATATGTTGTTGTGCATAAAGGTGGGGTTTCGCTCTTACATGTTCCGTTCAGAAGTCATGGCCCTTTGATACTTCCATTTACATTAGTTTTAATAGGAGTATATCTCGTGAACGCAACTCCTCCTACACTACTGGTGGCAATTAAATGAAACTTTACCACAATGCTTGGCCTGATATTTTGTTGTGCATAAAGGTGGGGTTTCTTACATGTTCCGTTCGGAAGCTATGACCATTTGATACTTCCATTTACATTTGTTTTATTAGGAATATATCTCGTGAACGCAACTCCTCCTACACTACTGTGGGAATTTAATGAAACTTTACCACAATGCTTGGCCTGATATGTTGTTGTGCATATAGGTGGGGTTTTGCTCTTACATGTTCCGTTAATGGCCCTTTGATAATTCCATTTACATAAGTTTTAATAGGAATATATCTTGTGAACGCAACTCCTCCTTCATCTCTGCTGGGAATTTGATGATACATGTGCTTTATCACAATGCTTGGCCCGATATGTTGTTGTGCATAAAGGTGGGGTATTGCTCTTATTTGTTCCGTTCAGAAGTTATGGCCCTTTGATACTTCCATTTACATTAGTTTAAATAGGAATATATCTTTTGAACACAACTCCTCCTACACTTCTGGTGGGGGTTTAATGAAACGTTACCACAATGCTTGGCCTTATATGTTGTTATGCATATAAGTGGGGTTTTGCTCTTACATGTTCCGTTCAAAAATTATGACCCTTTGATACTTCCATTTACATTAGTTTAAATAGGAATATATCTTGTGAACGCAAATCGTCCTACACTTCTGGTGGGAATTTAATGAAACTTTACCACAATGCTTGGCCTGATATGTTTTGCATAAAGGTGGGGGTTTGCTCTTACATGTACCGTTCAGAAGTTATGGCCCTTTGATAATTCCATTTACATTAGTTTTAATAGGAATATATCTTGTTTTATATACTTTTATTGCATTAATACCAACTTCTTCACAGACATTTCCGTAATTAGCGGACAACAGTGCCACAAATACAAATAATTTACTTGATCTTCATGTTAATGCATATTCTTATAATTACTCGCACATCTGTCTTTGAAATGCTATTATTCCTATAATTGCACTTGAGTGTCTGAAAACGCAAAAGGTTTTTTTCCAATTTTTGTAAACGTAGACATTTAGTCAGACACGTATATCTGCTGTTGACCAATATTTGAAAATCAAGTCGCATAATAAATCGTTTTTTCCACCGAAATATTAAACATTTAATGACATCTTTTTAAATAATAATAGGGTTTTCTTAATATCAAAATACACAATCGATTACCGTATAGCATAGCTTAGCATAGCACCTTTGTTATATCTTGTATAGTCATGATAGTAGAATTAGTAGTGTAGTAACTGTTGTCTTCAGTAAATTAGCCCGTTACCGATGTCATGCAGTGATAGTTACGTATATCAGGGCTATCCGATCAACTTTTTTTTTTTGGGGGGGGGGGGGGGGGGTGTCCCGGTTAGCTCAATCGGTTACGTCTCAGGAATTGCAGGGCTAGGCGCTGTCGCCGTGACCGTGCGGGTTCGCTCCCAGCTAGAGACACTATCATTTGCGTAGGTAAACAAATGTTGATGTTCATGGAATAACAATAAGATGTGTTTTATCCAGACAATACATTGAGATATCAAATTGTAATCCATCACACGTGAAGGTTGCAATGAAGTGTGTCATAATTATGAAACTCGTTATCTTAAATTAATTGTCTTTTGCCTCAAGGTCAATGCGGCTGTTAATGAAAAATCGGACATCATCGCATTGATTACAGTTTCTTGTTTCGTACAATGCCATATAGTTAGTACTGCTATCAGTAAATTAACCCGTTACCGATGTCATGCAATGATGATAACGTTTATCCGGGCTATTCGATCAGCCTTTTCTGGGGTTGTCCCGGTTAATTGGTTGCGTCGTCAGATTTGCAGGGCTAGGCGGTGTCACCGTGACGGCGAGGGTTCGCTCCCAGGTTGAGACAATATCATTTATTAAATTGATATATTAATGTTGAAACATTGGAAACCTTCATACTCAAATAAGCAAAGTTTTAACATTTTAAAGAATTGAAAGCGATAAAATGCAATCGCATGTCTTTTACATTAAAATAGGACACCAAGAAATGTGAAGATCGTTTGAACGAACTGGAAAAATGTTTAGAAAATTACAAAAATTACAAATGCACGTCCACTCATTTGGTAAAAAAACACTTTGTCATCAATTCAAAAACAAACAAAGACATGATTGAAGCGCTGAAAAAACAAATCGTAGAAATTGCAGAGAGACAGAAATATTGGGGAGAGCGGATGCCGGCAAGATGGAGAGAGTTAGAGACAAAGCTGGGCGAAAAGAAAACCAATGGCACGAAGGTATGAGTTGATTTAGCTCCCATGAACAGGCTCAATCACTCCAAGCCTAAAATATTTTAATATGTGTCGTGTTCTGTTGCTTTCAAAGTTCCCTTTTATTCGTTTGTAATAATTTCATTTGTTGCAATCTTCAAATTGTCGAGTAATTTAACATTTAAAATATTAATTCCAAAATATTTTCATAATGATTCGTTAACTAAATCTTTTTTATCACCGACAAGCAAAATATATTATTAATATTTAGCCTACCATGTTTGCCTTCAAACTACCGGTATCAACTTCATAACTCAAAGAACAGATTATCTGCACTCTATTTTAGATAATTGACAAGGAAACCTTAAACATAATAAACTCGGATCTGATGTATCCAATAAGTACACAAGAAGAAATGGCGTTGTTTTTAAGGTTTCATCATGAAATTGGGAACATCATTCATTTCAGGTAACAATGTTTCGACATTTTTACTATTATTGTGAAGAAAATATAAAACAATGAGCCAATAATAATAATATAATAACTTTTGCGATAAATCACTGGTGACTTTTAAGTGCCTTTGAATCAGCACTTTGTCAATCGTATTGATTTTTTACTGATATAATTATGAGAAGCTTTTGAATAATTGCTTATAGCGACATTCAAACGTTTGTCCCTTTTGCTAAAATTTGTTTTACCATGGATGTTTTATCATGGTAACTCATAAGTGTTTTGTTTATTTTCAGTGAAGTGGAGAAATTAAAAAACACAGTAGTTTTAGACCCACAATGGTTAATTGACGCGTTTAAAAGACTACATCCTCAATCAGATTTCTTAACGGAAGACAAAAACAGATTTAAAAAGTGGATTGACTACGACAAATATGGAATTTTGCCGACAGAGCTCATTGGTAAATTTGATAAAATAAAATATATAAGTATTTTAACAAGTTCCATTGTGGCATTTAAATATTGCTGTGAAAATATTGTTTCCATGAGGCTATTCTTCTATGTTTTAATTTACTCTTTTTTTTTGTTTAAAATTGCTAATGTTTTGTGTTTCTTCCTTCAGTAGAAAAAAAATCGATCTGAATAAAGAAAACTACAATGTATATTATAAACCGGGGAAATATCAATTTTATGATATAATTTAAGGAATACGTATTCACAAAAATGAAATATATTAAAGAACTAATTCAGTTTAAACATTTTAAGATTATGTTTGGGAGCAGTGTTATCCAAAACAAGATTCTCAACAGATCCTCATGTATCTAGAAGCGCTTGGATTGCTTGTGAAACCGGCATCAGACAAGGTATAAATCCTTAATTTATAGTTTTTATAGTGCATATGATTGACAGCAAACTTTACCAAATATCGCATACTTGTACTTAAACGCTGAGATGATGGAGAGCAGACTTATATATATTTTATAGACTAGTTCTATTTACAAGTAGAAATACGAGTATTTAATTTGATGTTTTACGTAAACTATTTATCAGCGAAATTACGGAAGAGTATACTGACCCACCTTAAATCTTTCATAACGGTAAAATTGTAATGAATATACATAATATCACTTTATATTTGTATACTTTTATTAAACTTATTCATATATATATATTTATCTTCTAGTTTTTATTGCTGTAATAAAAGTTATCTGACCAGAATTCCTGTGTTTATTTTAACTGAAATACAATTTCCTTCTTAAAAATCGAGATAATATTCTGCGTAATATATATGTCATTGTAACAAACAGCTTGCTGCATAATAAATATAATGTAACTATAATTGGAACACGACTTATATGAGAACTATTATATATAATTTGAGAGAAATATAAAATAACATATTCTTCCACATGTATCAACTTACTACGGTGTTCCTACGGGGCCATCGAAAGACGCGAAAACACGATGCGAAATCGCGAAACAACAATCCGAGATCGTGAAACGATGATGCCAAAAAACAACAACGAAGCGAAGTCGCAAAAATACGAAGCGAGGACGCAAAAGTTAATATCGCCCTTTAGCGTCGTACTTTCACGACCTCGCATCGTTGTTTCGCGTTCTCGAATCTTGTTTTCGAGTTTTCGTGGTCTCAGCCTCTGGATAGCGAGACCACGTAAACGCGAAAACACGATGCGAAATCGCGAAAGTACGATACGAGGTGTTATGTTATTTTTCGCCATCGCATCGTGCATTCGCAATCTCGTATCGTTGTTTTGCAATCTCTCAGCGTGTTTTCGCGGTTTTGTGATCTCAGGTTTTGTGATCTCACCTTCTAATCAGCAAAAACAAACATGACAAATAGAATAAAGTTAGGGATCTACACTAGATATAAACAAAAGCTGTGTGGTCAAAATAGCTAAGAAATGTAAAAATCGTTCTTAAAACAAAAACATATTGAAAATTTCTGTATTGATCCAAACCATCAAATACAAGAAAAATACATTGTTCTTTTGAAAGAATGCAAATTAACAGGTTAGACACAAGTCAATTAGTCAACAGGAAAGGGTAAAACCCATCAATTCGAAATTTAAGGCAGGTACAAACTGTCATGTTGGCATGGCCTGTGTGTCTAAATGAACTCGATCAGATGACCATGCCTTATAGTGCCTTAAGAGTAATAGATCAAAGAGAATCCCAAGACTTCCTATAGATCAAACATGCAAAAGAAATAAGTTTTCGGTTCTCTGACCTTCAGGAGGGCAAGACCACGAAAGTGCGATGCAAGATCACGAAACAACGAAGCGATATCGCGAAAGTACGGTGCAAGGGCGCGATATCAAAATTATAGTGCCTTAAGAGTAATAGATCAAAGAGAATCCCAAGACTTCCTATAGATCAAACATGCAAAAGAAATAAGTTTTCGGTTCGCTGACCTTCAGGAGAGCAAGACCACGAACGTGCGATGCAAGATCGCGAAACAACGGAGCGATATCGCGAAAGTACGGTGCAAGGGCGCGATTTCGATATCGCGCCCTCTCGTCTTATTTAGGCGATCTCTCGTTGTGCTTTCATGGTCTCGCTGTTTTCCTCAGAAAACACGATGGCGAGAACACAAAAACAACTATTCGAGGTTGCGACTACCTACCAGCATCGTACTTTATTACCTCTTATCGTGTTTTTTTTGCGATCTCGCATCGTGGTTTCGCGGTCTCGAATCTTGGTGTCGCGATTTTATGGTCTCGCCAAAGAGGTCGACAGGGCGAAACAATAATGGCCCCAACGGAACACCTTAACTTTTTATGGCAGATGGTAGCATACAATTATATATTATTTATATATATGTTTAACAATTTTGATATGCTGTAAATTAGACAGAATAATTTTATTGATTTTGCCAGTTATTTAATACAAACATATCTTGACAAAAAACAAAAAACGTCTTTTTTAAAAATATTTTACATTATATTAAAATAACAGATACGTTTTCCGTAAAATATAACTTTCTTGATTTTAATAATTTGTGTAGTATATAACTCCATAGTTTTCTCATATCTATACAAAAGATATAAGGGGGTCAGTATACTCTTCCGTACGAAATAACCCATTAAAATAGCTTTCATACACACTGGTTGATAGCGTCACAAGCGCTGATTTGAATTCATGAAACACCTTGTCACATTCACTGCACTGCTCGTAACAGTCATTTTTCTTGATCGGAGTAGATTTATAACAAATGTAAAAACTCCACTTACCTCAAAACTATCCATGGCTTTTATTAGAAGCTTCATTGCATCATACATGTAGTGCAAATAATCGATCGATTATATTTTGTAAAATTTATTTGTAGCTTTTTTATTTTTAGCCTAAATTGTATTTCGGTAATTTCGGTAGGCTATTTTCTCGCATTTCATACATATCATTGCTTATTTAAAAAGGAGTCAATTCAGATGCTCATAAATACGGAAGTGTATACTGACCCCCCTTATATCTTTTGTATAGATAGGAGAAAATTGTGGAGTTATATACTACACAAATGATTAAAATCAATAAAGTTATATTATACGCAAAACGTATCTTTGATTTTATTATAATTTAAAATATTTTGAAAAATGTTGTTTTTTTTTGTTTTATGTCAAGATATGTTTGTATTAAATAACTGGCAAAAGCAATAAAATTATTCTGTCTAATTTACAGCATATCAAAATTTTTAAACATATATATTAATAATAAATAATTGTATGCTTTCATCTGCCATAAAAAGTTAGGGTGTTCCGTTTGGGCCATAATTGTTTCGCCCGGGACCATAAAAACGCGACAACACGATTCGAGACCGCGAAACCACGATGCGAGAACGCAAAAAACACGATAAGAGGTAGCGAAAGTACGATGCTGGTAGGTACTCGCATGCTACTTTCGCGACCTCGCATAGTTGTTTTTGTGTTCTCGTCATCGTGTTTTCTGAGGACAGCGAGACCATGAAAACGTGAAAGCACGACGAAAGATCGTCTAAATAAGACGCGAGGGCGCGATATCAAAATCGCGTCCGTGCATCGTATTCCCGCGATATCGCTCCGTTGTTTCGCGATCTTGCATCGTACTTTCGTGGTCTCGCTCCCCTGAAGGTCAGAGAACCGAAAACTTATTGCTTTTCCATGTTTGATCTATAGGAATTCTTGGGATTCTCTTTGATTTATTACTTTTAAGGCACTATAAAGCGTAGTCTTCAGATAGGGTTCATTTAAACACACAGGCCATGCCAACATGACAGTTTGATTCTGCCTTAAATTTCAAACTGATGGTTTTTAACCTTGCCTGTTGACTAGTTGACTTGTGTCTATCCTGTTAATTTGCTTTTTTTCAAAAGAACAATGTATTTTTCTTATATTTGATGGTTTGGATCATGGTGATACAGAAATTTTCAATATGTTTTGTTTTAAGAAAGATTTTTTACATTTCTTAGCTATTTTGACCACACAGCTTTTGTTTATATCTAGTGTAGATCCCTAACTTTATTCTATTTGTCATGTTACTGTTAGCTGATTAGATTGAGAGATCAGAAAACCGCGAAAACACGATGAGAGGTCGCAAAACAACGATACGAGATTGCGAATGCACGATGCGAGGGCGCGAAATAACATTACACCTCGTACGTACTTTCGCGATTTCGCATCGTGTTTTCGCGTTTACGTGGTCTCGCTATTCCGAGGCTGAGACCACGAAAACTCGGAAACAAGATTCATTCGAGAACGCGAAACAACGATGCGAGGTCGTGAAAGTACGACGCTACAGCGCGATATTAACTTTTGCGTCCTCGCTTCGTATTTTTGCGACTTCGCTTCGTTGTTGTTTTTTTTCGATATATTTTGCATCATCGTTTCGCGATCTCACATCGTTGTTTTGCGATCTCGCATCGTGTTTTCGCGTTTTCGTGGTGTCGCTTTAGAGGTCGAAATTGCGAAACATCGATGGCCCTGTAGAAACACCGTAATGACTTGATACATGAAGAGGAATGTGTAATTTTCTATTTCTCTCAAATTATATATTATAGTTATCATATAAGTCGTGTTCCAATTTTAGTTATATTATATTTATGATATAGCAAGCTGTTTGTTACAATGAAATATATATTTCTCAAATATTATTTCGATTTTTAAGAAGGAAATTGTTTTTCAGTTAAAATAAACACAGGACTTCCCATCAGATAACTTTTATTACAGCAACAAAAACTAGGAAATAAATATAAACTATATGTATAAGTTTAATAAAAAGATACAAATATATAGTGATATTATGTATATTCCTTACAATTTTACCCTTATAAAAGATTTAAGGGGGTCAGTATACTCTTCCGTACATAAATGAGTTGTTTCGGCGACATAGAAAAGTATAGCTTGAGATAGCGTTGTTTTCCGACAAAACGGCGAACGTATTCTTGTAATGATACATACATAAATATTTTGTATCATATACATGTATGACAATTAAGATTTACGTAAAAATATTATGAACTATGTAGATATTTGTACTTAGAATTAATACAGAACATATATTTCTTGTTGCTTGAAGCTGATTTATAACTTAAGTGATGATGATAATGAAGCTACACTTAGAATACTAAATCAGCCCATAATGTCATTAGAAAGTTAATTGGTATTTTTAAAGAGCATCTAAACTCATGTCGTGTGATAACGATAGTATCCAGTAGTATCCGAAATGGTTGGATTAGCGAAACTATTTTTATTGCAGCTTATTTCTTTCATTTCTATTTCACTTGATAATTTTCATTTTTATCAGAGGTGCATAGGGATTCTACGGAGAAAAGGTTGGACTCGGTTTCCTCTGTAATTCCTGTGTAAATAAAAAATGCCCTTAACCACAACCGAAAGTACATTAAGATTGTCATTCCTATCAGTTGAACTATATTATTTATTAATGCTTTTGTATCTTACTGAATTTTACTGTACCCCCGGATACATCACTGATTATTCTTTAAAAAGCATTTGAATGATTGCATTACTGCTTAATTCCATTTTCTCCGATTGAGTTTTGAATAGGTTATCGAAACACTTCCGATCAGTGATGCACATGTTTTACAACCACTTTAAGGCATAAATTTCATCAACATCAGATGATTTTTTAGTTTGCTTTTCCGAGGTTTATAGAGACAAACACTGAATTTAAATTCACTTATAGTGACTCATAGTGAGAATGTCAAAGACCTTCATGGATTGTGCCATTGATGACGTCCCTATCCAAACAAATTTCTGAGCTTATCTGTAATGCGGTTTGCTCAGTTTGAGGGTATCTAACGGAAGGAATGTGGTCTCTCAAGGCTATTTCTTAAGCAGCTTCTGCCGCTAAATTGCATTGCGGAGAATACACAGTTCACCTTATAAAGAAGCGATCTTAAGTGGATGATGAAAAAAATCGTCTTATATTTGAACATTATATTTCCGTGAATTTTGTTTTCGCTGTAAGATTGCATTATTAAGTTAATGCTTCAATAATTAAATAATTAAACGGAGTTCCGTTTTTCAGCCCTTCTATTTTGCACCAAGTTTCGTTAAAGAACAGTACCGAGTGACCTTTTGGTATCCAAGTACAATGAAAGGACTACGAGCAAGTTGTGTTTCACTACTACTACTGGATTTCTACCTAGCGCAGTTTTCAACAAGATCCTGTCGTCTTTCATTGGTCAGTATCAACCGGTTTACGATAAAGTCACGTCAAGATATCAACTCTTCTGTGGATTTGGTGTGTTCAGTGTGGAAGAACACACTTTGTATGTCAATTTTCGAGATAACGCTATTCAAATCTGGTTGTCGAGTATTGATTTGGAACCGGATAAAAGGGTTTGTCAAAAAGTAAAGGAATTCGTTGAAGAAGAGCTGAAGAAAATAAACAAAATAAACATTAAAAGTTTCCTGAAATGTCCACCAACAAAGTTACATCCTTGACGACCATGACTTGAAAATTATACATACGTTTGAAAAAACCAAGATTGACCTCGAATGTAAACTAACTTTGAATCCACAACAGTTGGGACAGTTTTGGTTCCGTAAGTATTGATGTTTTTAACTGTTTTCATTCCATCCAATGCTGACAAAATGAAATGCCGACTCGGAATAGCAACACTCAGACTGTATGGAATGATAGAGCCTCTAGCTGGGAGCGAACCTGCACCGTCACGGCGACAACGCCTAGCCCTACAATTTCTAAGACGCAACCAACTGAGCTAGCCGGGAGAACCCCTAAAAAGGTTGATCGGATAGCCCTGACATCGGTAACGGGTTATTTTACTGATAACAGTACTGACTATATGTACGCGGAGACTTTTTATGGCCGCCACACTGCACTAAAAGCGCTACTGTGAATTTCAAATGATAGTGCCTCTAAGGACTAGTTGGGAGCGAATCCTCACCGTCATGGCTCTAAATGTATACGGTGTTCCGAATGTGTTGAACGCTGTTATGAAAATGTTTTCATCTTGACTTAATTAATTGTTTAACGCACATTATTGCATTACTTCTGTTAAGCTAATCAATATCCGAGAGATATATTTTAATTTGGTTAAAGAGATTAATTAAATGAAGCAATATTATTTCAAATTTTCAACGGATAACACAAAAAGTCATATTGAACCAAACTGCTGATCTATCAGTAGTTTTTTAATAGTAAAAGTATGCAAATAATTACTATTACAGAACTGAAAATCATGAAATTGAAAAGCGGATCGGAGGCGGATCGGCAGCGGACCGCAAACCGATCCTGTTAAGAGCGCAGTGGAAGCGCAATCGAATTTGAAACGGAATGGAATCGAAACGAATCGCTTTTAGCGTTTGGATCGCTTGGAGTGAAAAGCCCGGAGCGTTTTGACCGGATCGGAATCGCTTTGAGAGTTTGGATCGCTTAGAGTAAAAAGACCTGAGCGTTTTGAACGGATCGGATCGCGTCTTTTTATAGTTTTTCAGTTATATATAGTAGCGATCCGAATCGCTTCTTCCAATTCTTTTAACGACTTTAAACGATGCAATTGTTGACAATAATTTAATTGAGCTCTTTGCTATATAACACTAAGCATAAAAAACTAATTTAACGATAATTTTGTAAATAAAACTAAGACTTATAATAGCAAATGATGTGTTTGCCATTCACAATTAAACAATAAAATTAAACAAAAAGCAAACCTACAAATAAGAAAAATGTCACAGAAATTTAAGGCCCGCCCGGCTAGCTCATTGGATAGAGCATCGGACTGTCAATCCAGGGGTCGTCAGTTCGATCCCCAGCCGAGGCGGGAAAAATTTCTCCGTGACAATTGAACTCGGACATTGCGTCTGAGAGTCATTTGTCCCTCACCTCTGATTCAAGTGAGGAAGCATCAGTCGCTTGCGGAGAAATTGGTTAGTACTGGTTAGAGACCCAGGAACACCGGTTAGGTGGACTGACCGCCGGGATATAACCAGAAAGGTGTTGAAACCAGGCGTTAAACCCCAAACAAACAAACAAACAAACAGAAATTTAAAGTCAGCGCGAGATGCGTTGTAAGTAATGACCAATGAAAAACGGGAGCGAAAAGATCGGAATCGTACTAATCGGATTAAGCGTAAAGATCGTTTGAAGAGCACTGTATGGAGTGAAAAAATTGGAGTGCAATCGAATTGGAATTGGATCGCAATGGGAATGGAATCGGATCGGTTATAGATGAAATTAGCATCGGAAACGGGCCGGATCAGAATCGCAAAATTGTCAGTTTCATAATTTTCAGTACTGTAATATTTGATGAAATAGTTTGTAACTTTGTATTTTATTTATTGAATAAAAAAGAAACTTTAAATATTCGCAAAATAAAATTGGAAAATCCTTATCCATTATTGCTACCGAAAATACAAATACCGAAATGAGGTTGATCCCCAAAATAAGTAATTGGAAGTTGTTTATTCAGAATCTATTAAAAATGTGTTTGGTTGTTTCGAACTAAGAGTAAGAGAGATCTGTCCTTTAATAAAAGGAAGGTAATTCTTAAAAAGAGATACTAAAATTATCCGTTTTTCTTTCTATCATTTTATCGTAGTTTTTTTTCTTACCTTCTTAATTTGAAAGACAATTAAGCTTAGTAAGAACGACGAGATTTCATTCTTAATCTTATGTTAGGAGAGGGGAGATTGCCTTGAATTGTGTGAAACAAAATCAACGAAATCGTCTTGCTGTATCAAGTGCCCAGATATGTTTAATTCTCATTTACAAACAATAAGAATAAAGCATACTATCTATGAACCAGCTTTCATAAATTAAAAAAAAAGCACATTCATTTCAGTATTTATAATTCCTATACAAAGCTTCATTAGATATAACAAATAAATCAAATGTGTATAATCACTGGCACATACGCGGCTTAAAATAATTGCATCGAGATCCTGATTTAGTCTGATTATTTGTGCCGAAATAAAAGGTTAAAACTTAAACCGTTAAACTTACTCTTCTTTTATCTGCCAAAATAAGTAGATCTATTACAACATGTAATAACAAATTTCGTAACAAAACACACCTGTTGAACTTGTAAGGAACGAACGCAGTGACCTACATGTACCAAACAACAAAACAAAAATAAATGTTCACAGCAATACAATCGGGAAGGACACTTACAAAAGTTAACAATGATCTTTGCATATATCATGCATGTAAGCTCTTCACCACTTAAACGGAAAGATTAAAATGCCAGCGAAATCATCACCTCACTGTTGTTATTGTAGTCTTTTTATATCATTATATAGGCAATGCATATCGTGTGGAAGATACGCCACTGACTTCACTAACTAATAAATGCAGACATTATGAATTTATTTACGATAATTCCTGATCACTGTAGAATAAGGTATCGGTATAGTAAATAGTGACCTGACATTAAACATATCGCAATGAATAATACTATTAGTTGCAAGGAATCTTAAAATTATATCTTTGTTTTATTGTATATTGTTTTTACAATTTATTCAGATGATTATCAACGTCAGGAAAATGATACGGAAAAGATATGCGACAACAGAGAAGTATTTAAGTACAATGGGAAATTGGTGAAGCTAGAAACAGATGTTGAGGAGAAAATATCAAAGTACTGTGGTGGGAATACCGTTTTTGCAGGTATGTACTGTCGCAAATCAAATAAATATGTTGTTCAGAGAATTCGGTTTCAGACCATAATTGGAAACTTTTTTATAAGGTAAAGGCACTTTAAGGCGACGACATTCTTTATCATTTTGTATCATTTTATTAAATGATCATAAACGACTATGCAAAAATCGTAAATTATTTAGTTCAGGCCAAAAGATATAACAAGCCAACGGTTTGATATGCTTCACCAAAGAACAGTAACTGTAGATTTCAGTCCACCAGCTATGATGTGCTACTGAGTCGCCTGTATGCAATAGTTTGTCGATTTAAGCAACGATGGATTATGCACTTAATAATTTATATAGTATATACCTTACTTTTTCTATATTAATTTAATAATTATCACTCAGTTTTTGTCTGATATGTCTTTTTGTCGGATATTGTAACGTGTTTGCTGGTGTAAATGGAAAGCTTTGTCATTGTGCATATATTTATTTTAAACCACTTCCACTTTCAGATAAAGGCATTAAGGCATGCTTATCAAATTAAGGTTATAATTCGATTATGATGAAAACATAACAAAGAAATTAGTAGTTTAAAATGAACTATATCTGTATATTTAACATAATTGCTACTCTTGTGCCGACCTTTTCTACAATATAAATCATTAGAGAAAATAAGTGATCCAATAACCATGAAGGTATACAAATAGCATGCGCGACAGTCTTTGTCAATAAGGAAAACTTGAAAACCAGGTTAAAACAATTTCATATTTAGTTAAAGGGTGCTGGTTAAATCCACACACATTATGATGAACTTAGAAATGTATTTTTAATAAACGAATAACTCCTGAATATATAACATTTTCAATTTTTGTTGTTTTCAAATTTTGAATTGTATTATTCAAGGTAGATAACAGAATCGATGATAATTATTAATTGTGACTTTTATTTATAAAATTTAGCCCAATAGAATTTGCTATTTCTTCTGTTTTTTTAAGTATTACGCAAGATTCAGAACCTGAAAAGTGAAGGGTTTGGAATGGAAGTCACCATTACACAAGTAAAGGTAGATGATAAAACAAAAAAAGACCACGTGAAAAAAGTAAGTGATGTATTGAACTTAAGTTGAAAATTATTTTATATTAACTGAATAAAGCTTCTCTGAA
This sequence comes from Corbicula japonica, assembly GCA_038501625.1. Taxonomy (NCBI): domain Eukaryota; kingdom Metazoa; phylum Mollusca; class Bivalvia; order Venerida; family Cyrenidae; genus Corbicula; species Corbicula japonica. The sequence continues at coordinate 58,348 of JAZAYU010000791.1, read as the reverse complement.
AATTGTAACAATTAAAAGAAGAGATATTTCCACTCTTTCGATGCAGCACAAGAATTAAAGCAATCCAAATTACTTCATGTATTACAGGTTTGAACACTTAAAGGACATTAAAACACATCAAATGGAAACCAAAATAAAAAAGTGAAATACACATATCATACACGAGTTAAATATGCATATCGCCACACTCATAAAAGCCTACCCATGGAGCGAAAAAGAAGTCAGAGAGATTAAGAGAGCATGTGTTAATAACAATATTAATTTCAAACAAGAAACCTTAAACAATTAACAAAAATGAGAACCCTTGGGGTTACCGCCTTGAAATGGTCATTGGCAAAATAATTTCCCCCTGGGTTTTAACCAGTTTCCACGGTGTCTAACCTCACACTTGCCCCAACAGCTTCTCATCAACACACAAGTACAAGTTGTCTTGGTGAAATAACTCCAACTTAATCATCAGCCCCACAATGTTGCAAGCAAACGCAATGCAAAGCAAAGGTGCGGATACTTAATGATCTCACCGAGACCAGAGTTCCTGGAGTCAAATCAGCAAGAACACGATGACAGAGAAAAAAATCTAGCTTCTAGGTTCTTATACAAGATATCCCCATAAACCTTTATAAGTTTTTAAACCCCTGCCACCGTCGTGCAACCAAAGAGGTAAGCATAATGATCAACTAATGAATTAATCACCAGGCCTGCAGAGCGCTGTAAAATGTCATGTCGATAGCCTTTTTAATTTACAAATGGTTTTTACGAATAACTGGGAGAAATTAGCGTTGCCTTTTATCTTTTTAAGTTTATTTATTAAATCTCTATAATCAACTGGCTGTGAAATACCTTGTGGAAATTTAACTGCACTAGTATTTTTGAATTAAATCTTGGTATAGGCGATAAAACTTGCAAAAGGTTTTCCTTAATTTGTGATACCAATAACCTTGATGTAAAAGTTTTTTTCTTTCATGCAAATAATACGTTCATTGAAATCATTAACAAAATCATTGCAATCTCTAGAAAAGCGAACAAGCGGTGAGATATAAACCCCGTAAGATGTTGCACGAGGAACATCGCCGTCTAAATACGGAAAATTTACTATATTAAAATGAAAATTATCTCTTTTTATCATATATTTTAGTAGTGACGTAACCATTTTCAATGGACAGATTTAGATCAATAGTTTGCTTGATTTTCTGAAGTTTTCCCTTTATTAAGCTTTAGATCTTTATGATAAATTATATAAACCAGTGATAGAAAATGGTCATTTTCTATTTTTAATAAATTATCAAGGTACCTCGAGGTGTTGATAAAAGCCGCAATAATATCATCTTGATGTTCGGTAGAAAAATATAACATAACGTCTCTAAATATTCACTATCTAATAAAGAAGTCAGCGTGTATGCCTTAGTACTATGAAGCTTCAGTTTTAATATTAATGTAGTGTATGCGTCATACTTTAATATTTTATAACAGTATTTGAAGCATTATCAGCAGGTGTTAAAACAAATCTACTGTGGAAGTCTTGAATTCGCTCTTTCAACTGACGAAAGTCAAATAATAAAACGAGGTCGCGGTGGTAGTAGAGCTATGTTAATTTAAGTTAATTAGAAGGATATACAAGTTTCAACTATTTTGAATATTAGTTTTTCCAATTAAAAAAACTTTAGACTTAGCATGTTCTTGATTGCAACATTTATTGCAAAAAGAGTTTTAAGACTAAGCATTTTTTGCACGACAGGTGTTAAAGTCGATGTCCGATGGAATTCTATTTTCGGACCTTTAGAGATTAAATGACGGACTCTATAGTCTTTGATAACATATATTACCTGTAACGATATGATCGGCAGGTTGATAGCAAAATTTTTAATTTGAACAATCTCAAGATTTCGGTGTATTTTTAACAATCTGTTATCCGAAGTAATTTTATTGTTATTGAAAAATTTGTTTTTAATAATTTTAATAATGATTAACTGTAGATGAGTTAATCACCAGGCCTGCAGAGCGCTGTATAATATGATGTGTTCAAACGTTTTCATACACACATTGAAAACATTTTTACTTAACAGTTCTTTTGTTTTCCATTCAAATCCATTTCAGTACTTATGCGGTGTATTGCTGTTCTTAAGACTGCCTTGTTTAACTTGGATTTTGTTACAATGTACCTAAGCTGAACATTGGCTGTATCTTTCATTTCGATATATCTCAAAATTATCTTGATAAACTTAACATTGAATGTAGCTTTGTCATATCTTAATTTTGTTTATCAAACTTTTCAATTGTATTTATTTTGCCAAATTGGTTGTAAGTTGTGCAAAAGTCTGTTTTAGAATAGCCCTATTTGAAATAATTGTGTTTGTACTAAGCTTATGTTGGGCTGTTGTTAACTTTATTGTTATTCTTACTAAGTACCTGAGGGCGAGACATGTGATCAACGGAATTCCCATCAAGTGTGTTTGTATTATACATGGGTATTATATAAGTATGGATATATGGACAACATACACAATAATAAATTACTGTTCCTTGTGTTGTCCACTACGCCTCTTAAGCACAGACATTGAATTGTGAGAGCCTTTGTCTAAAATTAAAATATACGATTATCATGTTATATTGGAGCCCATTTTCTTCTTTTACTATTTCTTTGCATGTGTTGTTGATTGCTGCATTCAGTACGGCGGCGTCAACATGTGGTTGCGGTTTTTGAAACCAGTTATGTTGGCGTTGATTATATTCTGCGGATCGATGTCTTACCGCCAATATAAAACATTTTGAATTCACTCTTGTTTCCTTTAATATTATTTAACATACAATAAATTGATCTGTGTTCAGTCCTTCCTATTCCCCTAGCATGTAAATACGCCATTTTTGATGGCGCCTGATTTGTTTTATCATATTTGTTTGGAATGTATAACTTGGTTTAAAAAGTATTGAGTGGTGGTGGATTAATTGTAACACATTTAGATATGACCGCCAATAAAGCCAAAATTAATATATCGCCGATATTCTTTCCTATACGGTATATTTTTACTCAGATAAATTAATTTGAATCAGAAAACATGCATTTTATTAATGATTTACCCCGTTTTACTTTTTAGAAGTTAAATGCTTTGAGATACCGCAATCCATTCATTTTGCCGACTTATGCCATCTTTGATTTGGAACCAGTGTAAGCTTTTTTTTATTTTACCTTATTTCTTTGAAGCAGAAAAGGTTATTGAAAAGATAAAATAGTTCTCTTTGTTTTAGTGTTTTACGTAAATGTGATTTACGTAAATGTGTTGAAATTGATGTTTTCTTTCTCAAATACTGAAAAAATTAAATTGAATTTCCAGTAACTGTGCGTTAATCGTCAGTTATTTACGCTTGACTGACATTACTCAAATATCGATCAATCACGGTAATTATTTTCTGTGTTGTGAACAACAATGTTATCAAAGGGACAGTACTTACCACACTATCTTTTATCATTTCAGTTTCTATTTTGTGTCTCCGTACTGCAAGAATGGCGATCTGTTCTCAATATTGAACCCACGTGAAACAACGACGCGCAGTGTTGTCCGACTAGATGAGTTTCAGAGGATTCGCAAAGCTTTACAGGTTGCTCTAGGAATTCAGTATTTACATACACCGTTAGGGTAAGTGCTACGGGAAGACAATCATCGTAAAGGGCAAACAACAACCGTCAAATTTAAATACTGAAATTTTAGTAAAACTTATCTCATTACGTGCCAAATATTAGTGAAGCAATGTATACTCATTTAATTTTTATTACATCTGTACTCTATTTTCAGACTAATTGTTAATAATAATACTATTATTTAGTGCATATAATCTAACGTTTTAATCAGAAAGTCAGTTTTTTTAAATAAATTAAAAAATATAATTTTCGTTTTACTTACTGTTTCAATATCTATTTTTTAATTAAAAACAAACTGACACATTCTTTGAACAAATGGGCCCTGATACATGTATCGATTTGTGATTTTTAGACAATTTGTCCAGCAGTTCTTCTGTTCAAATGTTTATTGTTATTTCATTGGTATAGTTTAAGCTTTCATATTTTTTCATGAAACTGAGCAGACGTTTTGCATTTTCTTTAAAATAAAAATTTACGTTTTCACATTAAACTGTCTGTAACCACATTAAAGAGCTTTATTTTAAAGGCTTTTATACAGTTCTCGAAACTTTTTTTAGTTTAAAAAAAAGACATTCCTGACTACTGAAATCGGGAGTTGAACTTTCTAAAATTTATAATAAAACCCTATCATGAGCAAATATGTCCCATTTTGACTCCATGGTTAAGAGAACTGTATCTACGTCATAATGGATAATAACCACTAATATAAACGCCTTTACATTGTGAAAATATTGCCAATTGAACAAATGATATCCAGTCTTAGGAAGCTAGACAAAAGCATAAATTGACACAGTGTCACAATCAAAGACGATATTAAAATATTTTCATATTCACATTTCAACTTTATGTTTACTAGCCTTCCTTGTTCAAGGTTAGAAGAATTTCTAAGTGCACAAAGAAAGGTGTTTGTATTAAATTAATATATTAAAATGAAAAACATAATATTATACATTCAAGTAGTTCTTCATTTTCTTCATCTCTATTATTTTGATATTATAAATATTATAAATAATATGAGGTAAGTAAAGCCGTTAGAATATCTCAGGTGTATATCCACAAAAAATACACTTGCCGTGCAGGATTTTCAAACAAGATCATTTTGCCTTGGCGATTGATTTGAAAAAGATAAACACAGTGGATGTGTTCTTTAGACAAAATCAATAGAAATAGCAAGAGGCACCAACTGTAATGTAGTGTTACAAGTTCTCAGGGTGAAATAACACGAACACTTGTCACGTTCCAAAATTAATTTATATAAGCTTTTAACAGTTCTAATGTTTAAACTAACTTTCTAAGACATGATCAGTTCTTTCTTTAAAGAATAAATTTTCTAACAAAAATTTCTAAGTGTCATACATTTCTCTTGTTCAAATTAGTAATTTAGCCACGAGACTAACAAACCAGAGAGATTTTGATGGCACATTATAAAAAGGTGAAATATGCATATCAGGAATCGCCACATTCAGAAAAAACTGCCTCCTCACACAGTCAAGAAAAAAAGAGGGATAGATCATGGTTAATACAATGATCAGCTTCAAAGAGACACCACTAACAATTAACAAAAATGAGAACCCGAGGGGTTACCGCCTTGATCGGTCAGTCGCAAATCAAATTGCCACCGGGGGTTTAAACCAGGTTCTAGGGTGCACCAATCTCAGACTTTCCCCAACAGGTTTTCATATCACAAAACAAAAACAAGTTGTCAAGAAAGTCATTTAGTTTTAACTGAATTCAATATTATGTTACACAACAAAAACTAGAACAAATGACGACAGAGCTGCCCATTTTATCCGAGATACCTGGGTTTAGTTTAAATGCCACTTTGTTACCCAATGTTACTGAAATACTGAAACCGTCAGCTTCTTTGTTGCTGAGTCATTAATTCGTTATTTCCATTTTTCAGAATTTCATTAAACATTCACAAAACCATTCCTTGTCCTTTTATAAAAAAACTTTACGTTGGTTTTAGTCTTTTGTAGAGAGATTGACATATACTCAACAAAAATAAAAAATATCCACTTTCCTTTCTAAAATTTTGTAAAATTTGAATATAAAAACTTAAAATTCTATATGTCAACAAATTTGCATTTCTGTTAGTTTTGCAAAGAGAACAAGAATGCATTTAATTCTTCAGCCACAACTCAGTTATCTATCCCTTTGTTAAAATGAGGGTTTAATAAAAAATTCAATTTCTCCACCATTTGTGATTAATAAAATCGCAAAACATTCATCAATTAAACAACTAGTCATCAACAAACAACGCTAGAAATTCCAAACATTTCCAATTACCTTACTTTAAATTGAATACGTAGTGTTTTGTAATCCATTATTTATTTAATTGTTATTCGACTGGCAGTTGCTCAGTTCTCGATGTGGAAGATAATGTTCAGGAGCAATTAAACATAAAAAAGAACTAACAAAAACATTCAAAGTGTTCATGATTAAATGACAATATGCCAATGAGAATATAAGTATAAAGAATGGATACTTTTTATTTATGTTCAAAATATAAAACACTATTTAATACTAATTTCTCCGAATTACTTTTAACAGACCGTTTGACTATTGTTAAAGAATGGATATCTGTTTCTTTCTTTGTAGGGATACAGTGATGGTACATGGGGATATTTCGACGAGAAATGTGTTACTAGATTTAAATTTGAATGCTCGCTTAACAGACTTCAAGCAATCAGTTGTGATCAAGAGAAAGTCAAAAGCGAATCTATTGTATGTGACATTTTGGTCAAAAATTGTGTTTTTGTGTCAATTCAGACTCTCATTTGGCTCCCTACATGTACGGGTAATATTGTAGCAACAATTTAAAAAAAAAAGAGCCAAGATATAGTCATAATAACGTTGTTACTCTCATGGATGTTGTAAATTCTCTGTGAAACTATTGTAGCTGGCACATATTTTGTAACGTTTGTTTTTTATGCACAGATCTGTTGACAAACATTAAGTTAGAACGTTAAAAGCTTTGCTCTTACCGAAGACAGAAATTGTATATTTTAAGTGATAGTGTCTCTAGCTGGGAGCGAACCCGCACCGTCACGGCTACAGCGCCTAGCCCTGTAATTCCTGCGACGCAACCAACTGAGCTATCCGTGACAACCCCCAAAAAGGTTGATCGGATAGCCCTGATATACGAAACAATCACTGCATGACATCGGTAACGGAAAGAAGAAAAGAAATTTTGTTCATTGGTGCGATTCAAAAGTTTTGCACATAATTCTACATAAGCATTTACGTTTTAAATTAACGGGTGCAATTTTTAAAGAATGAAGTTCAAGTTTCATCCCTGCATTCCAAAGAGAAAGTATCTTATTTACGAGGGAATCACACACTTCATGGTAACTTTCAACACTTGGTGCACTGAAGACCCTATGATCAAATAGTGTGTTACACTATAACTTTGCAGAAATAGATGAAAAGGGAACTTTGAAGACCCTCGACCACAACAAATATTAAAATATTGCAGGATCGGTTTGATTAAGCCTGTTCATGGGTAATAATGAAAATGTGTATTACTGCGCACGTCGCCTAGCCCCGGGTTGAGCGCAACTCAATATTAACACCAATAAATAGTACGATTTTTCATCCATCCCAAACGATGGTATGCATATGGCGGTGAACATGGAACCGTCAATGCGGAATAACAAAGCATCTATAAATTGAAGTACTTCTTAGTCTTTAGCTTATTTCAGTAGTGTAAATCTCAGTTACAAGTAAACAATAAGTTTATACTGGCAGTCAGTTAAAAGTTAGCCAACCCAAATCCTAGCGCTCTAAATGACTATTTAGGTTTTGTTTTACCAAAGCATTAGTCAACCACATTCCGTTAAAATTTGTTCAAACGTTCCAAAACATTGAAACAATAAAGCAAACTTGAATATCACTAGGTCTGTCGCATTTTGCATCATATTGAAATCTCATAATCCGATTCTGAGAGAAAGCTTCCTTTTATAGTTCATCTGTATGCTATTAGTTTAATGTTGGGACTTCTAAGGTCATTGTATAGTATTTACTGGTTCATCAGCAAAGACTATAATGTTTGTTTTAGTGATAGTTTCGCACAATGAAGAACCAATACTATTGTAACTCACTAAAAAAAACAAAAAAAAAACCATTGAAGTAAAAAAGTATCATGGCCCTTGATGTATAATGTATTTGGTTTTTTTTCCAGAAAATATCTGCATAGAAGCATTCATATAGACGAAACAAAGGACTTCAAAGATTTCGCACAAGGTATTTATCAAGGATTTTAAAGATATACTCTTGGCATTATTTTTCATTATTGACAATGAAGTACATTAATCATCAAAATCGTATAGCTTTATAGTCGAATAACAAGGTAGGAACTGTGTATGTGTTTATCAGTTTTAAACAAATTAAATGTTGAGTTAAAAACTTGTCTCTAAACAAAATCAAATGTTGTCTACAAATATGTCCAGAGATCTAACAATAAAAGGGAAAATACTTATTTTAAAAACGTTCGTCTTTTCATCTATAAATTTCGAAAAAGAGACTTGAGGTATCCCAAAAAATATAATTAAAGAAATCGAACACATCATTGATTACTTTATATGGGGTAATAAAAAACATCTAGTTCTAAGAAATACTTTGAAACGAGATCTTGATAAAGGGGTTTTTAATATATACTCTATAGACGAATTACAAAAAGCCATGCAAGTCAAGATGATTTATAAAATAATTCACTCCGAAGCACAAACGTGGAGTCTTATCGGCAAATATTATCTTCAGAAATTAGACAGTATGGAATATTTTTTATGTAACTGTTCGAAAATTTTTTAATCACATATTACATCAAATAAAAGTAAATTTTACTCTGAAGCATTAAAAAGCTGATCTGAATTATTGCGCAACTTCGAAACCACGACAAGGGGGGGGGGGGAATTCTCAACTGTCAACTATTCGGAAACCATTCAATTATGATAAACGGGAAGCCATTATTCTAAAAAAAGTTTCCTCAAAGCTGGAATCAGCAAAATTCTTGATATCTGGGACGACTTTTCAGGTAATTTCATCTCGGATACAACACTGATCCGGAAACTAGGTTTCAGAAATAACTATCTCGTTCAATGGTCAAAGCTAAAAAAACCCAGCTATTCCAACTCAATATACAGAGATCCTCCATAGAACTTCAGTGATTTCACACAAAACAAATCTTTTAAGATCATCTCTAAAATTCACTACCAGAAACGGCACATTTATCCAACCTAAAAAATTACGATCAAAAGACATCCTTGCCCTTTACTGTATCGACAACCGCTCGATTAAAAACTGAAGAAAAATGGGAAATAAAACTTACATTAGATGCAATCAGCTGGAACAAAACCTGGAGTTATATATACAGCAGCTATGCGGGAAATAAAGCAAAACAATTTCAATGGAAATTTCTCCATAATACCATTTACACGGAACAAATCATAGCTTTCATACTATTTAATTCTGAAGAAATATTCTACTTGTTTACATTTTTACCTCCAAAAGTTAGGTTGATTATTATATCCCCGCTTCGAAGAAGAGCGGGCGGGGGTATACAGTTTTTCCCTTCTCCGTTCTTCCGTGCTTACGCCACGCCATTTATGTGGCTATGAGAACAATGGTAACGGTAAATTCTATTCATTCCGTTCTGTTACGTGGCTAATTTTTTCTTTTATGTGGCTAAAAGAACAATAGAGAGGACAATAGAGTAGCCACATAAATGACGTTCGTAAGAACGTCCGTGATTCCGTCCGTAACACAATTTCCGTCGCAGTTTTCCAAGCAACTATAACATGTATACTATTCTACAGTCCGATATGATGTAAAGCAATTTTATCTTCCTTGCTCATGTACTTTCTGTTTGTTGCATATTTTAAGATTGTGTTGCTATATAGGTGCATTACATCAACCAAAGGGCATTTTTCGTCGTTAGCTGTCTAAGCTCACTTTTGACCTAGTTTTTCGACCAATGAAATATTGTAAATAATACTCGTATTCTCTTATTATGCAGAGGGAAAATGAAATAAACTATTTCGATTGGTAGCTATTTACACCATAGAGGCATCTAGCAGGGTGGAGAGGTATCTAGTGGGATTTTTATTATTATGCAGCGGAAAAATCAAATAGATTATTTCGATTGGTGTTGTATTGGAGACAAACATATTTACGATTTAAATAACCAGTTAAGTCAATATTGATGGTTTAAATACAATTTTATATGGAATATTCTTGGGTGTCAGGTAAACGCATACAATACACAGTGTAAAACGAAAGAGAAGTGTAGATATTTCTAATTCTTACTGGTTTCTTTCTAGTTCCTTTGATACTGTTCGTTGTAGTGTAGTGGCTAACACTCTCGCCTCACAAGCGAAGGCCCCGGGTTCAAAACTCAGGAGGGACACTTTTTTTAAGTTAATTACGTACAAGTTGGTAGATTTCGCTTTTGTAACAGGCTGTTTGTATTTATTTTTATCAAATTTCAAGGACATTTATTCATCTTGAGTTCTTACTCTACAAGAGGTATTTTATTGAAACTGAATAAATGTAGATCAAGACTTAATGTAAGAAATTGCTTCTTTAATCGACTTGTTATCACTGTATGAAATTGTTGCATCAGCTTCAACATTTTTTTTGAAAGACACTTTAAATGAATTTATGAGTTGTCCTGATTCGGTCGCTTAAACTCTAGGTCATACTAAGAAGGCAGGGAGGGTTCGTCAAGAGCTATAACAAGTAAAATAAAATAACTAAACTGTGTCTGCTTCGCCTCTCTGTATTTCTTTCTTTCTTATATACTTGTACATGTATATATAAATCTTTTCCATCAACGCCGTTTATCTTTTTTAAAGATATTTCTTGTTAATTTTCGTCGCAGTTTCCTAAGCAAGTATAACATGCAGCAGCCTGATATTTTGCATATTGCTTTATCCTAAAGTCCAATATGGTGTAAAGCGATGTTATGCTCCTTGCTCATCTACTTCCTGTTTACCGACATTTTTAGATTTTGTTGCCGTACATGGTGTGCTAAACAATCCAAAGGGCATCTTTATCACTATATAGGTGCATTACAAAATCAAAGGGCATCATTACTGAAAAATGAAAATTATATTTTGAAAGTCATATTTCTCACGGCGTGGAAATCACTAGTGATAATTAGCTCACAGATTACATTGTATGTTGTTAAGTACTATTACTCTGCCTTGTATTGTAGGCATAGTATGGCCCTTTTTGACTTCGAATTTAAGGTTAAAGTTTGCGTTCAACCCAACATCTCTTGTATTATTATAGTAATAGCTTTTAAACTGTTTATACTTTTTCATTCGATCAAGTATGGTTCTGTCTATATGTCTCTATATAAATTTGCACGCACGTTTCTTTCTTACATTTTGAAGGTGTGAAACTGAGTACACAAAATAATATACTATAATATGGAATGTTGATGGACCAAGTTAAAGGCAGTCGCTACATGATGTTATGCAATGAAAAACCAAATAAAATGGGACCTTACCGGGGTTACTTGTTTTATTAGATACCGAAGATGACACATTTTGAACAATTTTTACGATTTTCATAGACTTTTTTATCGGCATAAAATCATAGAATGTATCACAAGAGTATCATAAATAATTCTTTTTCAGTTAAAAACATTCTAAATTACAAATAAATTGCTAATTATTGCAATACAAATAATGAAACACATATAAAAATTAAGTGTTACCTTATTTACTACAAGAATTTATCGTCAAATCTTTTCATTCTAAGGGATGTTTTTAAGTTTACTTAAATTTAACATAATAGAATTTCACCATATACTACCAATTTATTCACCAATGTATAACAAACATAAAATAAAAAAGAAAAATGTAGGTTACCATGTTAATTTGTTCGAAATTACAATTTCAGAAAGGGGGGGGGGGTGGTAATTATGTATAAACAAAAAGATTTAAAGGTATATAGTGTGTATCATTATTAATTACTGTGGAATCATTTTATTTAGCGATGGCTTAATTTTCGCGTATTTCACGCTCGGACCAGTGCGCGAATTCAAAACCTAAGCCAAAATGTAACCAATAATCCACATACGTATCCGAAACGAGCTATGTCTGAATAAGTCATGTATTGGACCGTGAACTGTGTTTTATTCATTGATGAAACCCAGATTGGACCGTGAGCTTTGTTTTAGGCATTGCATTTAGACGGTGGTACAGTAGTTTAATACTCGTTAAAAATAACTGTAGCACACGCCTTTAAACATAATGTGTGGGTGGGTTTGGTGGAGGTAATCCCCCGTTTTTTCCTTGGTTTTCCCTTTTCAACCAGGTTTTCTTTGGAAGGCGGTAGGCGGGCGTCATTAACCATTCGAGGTAGAGCTTTGAAACTTATCATAGTTGTCTGATATCAAAATAGCAATAATTAGGAAGTTTCATATCTCTGGACTGACTGTATTTTGTCATACTTATGTCCCCATAATTTTCATAAAGTTTTTTTTGTTAAAAGTTAACCTGTTCTCAGTAACAATTAACTTAAAATAAATGTAGAGGTTTGAAATTAAACACAGTTTTATGAAATCTCACTACCAGTTATCAGTTATTAATCCGTCGATTATAGAAGCAAAAGTCTTACATTAAGTCTTGATATATATTTTATCAGTTTCAATAAAATACCTCTTGTAGAGTTAGAATAAATGTCCTTGGGTTATAATAAATATAAATAATAAAAACTTGTTTCAAGAGCGAAATCTACCAACTTTTACGTAAATTAACTTTAAACCCAAGTATTGAACCCGAGGCATTTGCTTGTGAGCCGAGTGAGTTAACCACTGCACTAAAGAATATTGGTAATTCTGAACTTGAAATTAACAATCAATTTAAAAGAACCGGAAAGGGACAAGTAAGAACTAGAAACGTCTGCACTTCTCTGACATTTTGTACTCTGTATTGTACGTAAGTGTTTACCAGACACCCATGAACATTCCATATAAACAATAAGTATGGCCAATAAAAAAATTAGTAAATTACTTTTTAAAGAAAGGAGAATCTAATTAATTGATCACAGCTTTTGAAGTTTTTTTGCTATTTTCAGTTATAAAGGAATTGATGGTCTGCTGCTTCAATGATAAGGTATTTTACTGTGTATTTCAATAATAAAATAATACTTGTTCTGACTGTACTGCATGTCTTCATTTCTTGTTTTCTTTAACTATGTTTAATAATTTACACAAAGTGCTCTGACTGTACTGCATGTCTTCAGTTCTTGTTTTCTTTAACTATGTTTAATAATTTACACAAAGTGCCTAAATTCTTATTCTGAAATATTAATTTGCATAAGGAACATACATGCCTAATCAGCTGAATCAATGAAAGTGGTAATTCATATGTACTTCAGGTACCGTTGCCATTATTTCCACTTTTATTGAAAATTTAATATAAATTTAGCCATCTACTTATTTTGGTCTAATTGCTCGACTTAATAATGTTACCTATTCTTTGTATTTCTAAGGTTGAAATCATGAGTTATCGCAAACAAAAAAAATTATCTGATTGGGATAGAAGAGTGTTTGTCATTCAGTTAACCATTTAACAAAATATCGTATGTTATTCTATGAATGAAATGATGCTATGACAGGATTCTGACGAACGACCAAAATTAGACAAGATCGTACATTCCTGCAAAAAAGTGAAGACAACTGAAAAGTTCAGAGAGCATGTCGTTGACAAACTGCGGGTAAATATATCGTTTATTATTCTTAGTTTCCTTAAAGTTTGTTTTGTAAGGTAGTTTTGGATTAAGAATTTCAGTAAATTGCTTTCCAGAATGAAGTTTCTTTGCTTTTACGTTTGATCATATTTAAATTTTATATTGTTTGCTGGTTTAAAATCGTTACATTTAAAAAAAATTTCTCAGTGAATGTATTGATTACTTATAAGCAAAAAATCAGCAGAATTGATATGTATACTCAGTACATTTTAAAACGCAGATATTTTAATGTCATGTATTTAAAGATGCTTCCATTTTTTATGAGTTCCAGTGTTAATCTCTCAAGCAGAAATGTGAGCAATGTATTGCCGACGTCATGATGCACGTGATTTGTAAAATCAACAGTTTCCATGTGCAATAAATGTATTCAAAACATTTCTTAATTTTACTGCTATGTGCCCATGAGCAGTCGATCGATACACAGTAAATCATGTTTAAACCCCCTTTTTGTTATTCTTTCATTATGCCACGCCTTTTTTGTTTTGCCCTTCTGACGTCAGCATCGCATGCGTACTCTTACAGCACGTTAGGGCAAGGTCACATTAAGTGGGATTTTTTTTATAAAAATACAACAACATAAATATATAAGATGAGTATTCCTTGACTCCAGACAAGTCGCCGATCGAATACAATGGATGGTTTGAAGAAACGCATTCATACGCGTGTTAAGCAACGATGACCATAGAATCTTGCTGAGCTTCGACAAGCACTAACTGAGGAATAGAATACATTTGTAATATGCCACTAAAACACATTGGGTCAAAAGTGTTGTCGATGCGACGCAAATGTGTAGCGTTTAACTTAGTTAGAGCGAATGGAAATTACAATCGATATTAAACGCGTGATTTGTTACTTGGTACCAGTTATTGTACTTGGTTTTTTGTGATGAATTCCAACATAAAGAAATAGATGAAAAGGGAACTTTGAAAGCCATCGAATACGACAAATATGAAAATATTGCAGGCTCGGTTTGATTGAGTGTGTTCATGGACAGTAATGGAAATGCATATAACTTTCCACGCCGCCTAGCCCCGGGTTGAGCGCAACTCAATATTTACAGCAATAAACAGTACAAATTTTTACTATCCCAAACGATGGTGTGCATATGGCGGTAGACATGGAACCTTCAATGTGGTATTTTCAGATGAATACCATTACATGTTCAGCGGCGTATGGTCCCCAGATAAAAGAGTGTGTTTGCCCTAAACGAGAAAACAATGGGCGGAACTAAACAGAATAGAATTTTGACAGGGGATCTAAGAATATAAATCCTGCATATTACAGACACCGTGAAAGGCATAATTTTAAAAGCAGCAAGTATATCCTTGGGGGATGATTAAACAACGTCCGAATCGATTTTGGCTGTGAAATTGAAACCACCCATCTAAAATCTGTCAAAAATATTAAAATAAAGGTAATTTTAGAATTACTATTAACAAAGTACATAAGTATCGTGCTCGACGACCTTTAAGGACGTAATTGATAACAGCACTGATTGAACGTACGGGGAGAATTTTTACAGCCGTAAGACGCAACAAACAACGCTACTGCGATATTGAAATTTATGAAAAGGGAGCAAATATGAAAATATTGCAGGCTCGGTTTGATTGAGCGTGTTTATAGACAGCATGGAAATGCATATTACTGTCCACGCCGCCTAGCCCCGGGTTGAGCGTAACTCAATATTTACAGCAATAAACACTACAATTTTGATCATCCCAAACGAGGGTGTGCATATGGCGGTGGACATGGAACCTTCAATGCGGTATTTTTATATTAATACCATTCCATGTTCAGCGGCGTATGGTCCCCATATAAAAGAATGGGTTTGCTCTAAACCAGAAAACAATGAGCTGAACTAAACAGCATATAATTTTGACAGGGGTTCTTAGAGTATAAATCATGCATATCACAGACAACGCCAAAGGCAAAATTTAAAAAGCAGGAAGTATATCCTTGGGGGGATGATTAAACACTATTCGAATCAATATTGGCTGGGAAATTGAAACCACCCATCTGAAAACTGGCCGAAATATTAAAACAAAGGTAATTTTAGAAGTACTACTAACAAAGTGCACACGTATCGTGCTCAACGACCTTTTAAAGGACGTAATTGATAACAGCACCGATTGATACTTGGCAAACTTCTGCGTGGATTAAAAACTAATATGTGCTAAATGTTTGATTCCCTTATCTTAATAATACACTGTTGAGTTTTGGAATATACTACATTTTGCGTTTCTTAATGTACTAAGTGCCTATCGCGTAAAGTATGTTTTTATGATGGTTTTAATGGAATATTTTACAGCCACCGAACACAGACATATTTAATATTTATCAATTTTAAAGGTTGGCTGTGTTGGTTCCTATATACTAATGAACAAATTTGTCAAGAGTATCTTGTCATTAATAAATATTTGTATTTTAGGAGCTCTTGCCTGACACCTTGAAGCGCCAACTAGTTGTCAGATCGGAATCGACGAATAAAAAAATATGCGATATTTGTATGCTAAATGAAGTCGGTAAGACTAAATTTATTAACTTTACAGTTTGAATATTTTATGAAGCAATTTTCCATGGATTAAATTGTGAGTGTAAGAGTGTCATAGCATCTCAAAGCAAAAAAAGATAAATTAATTCTGCACTTCGCTTTCCTAGGCGGTTATTTAAATGTTTCTTTCTTGTTATTCAGAAATATTCTATGTCTGCTTAATGCATTCCTTACTGTATTTTGGTTATGCTGGTAGGTTGCGTTATCTGAATAAGACGTTACTTGATATGCATTTCGATTTTTTTATACAATTATCGTTATTAATTTTGATGATTAAGATTTATGATTTCTTAGTCAGACGTTGGCGATTAAATTTTAAAATCTGCCTGTGTTTTGTATCATTTATGAATTCTCAGAGAACGTTGTCATTCATTTAATAGCTTAACTTATTCAGTTTTCGTTTCACAACTTTAAAATGTCAAATTTATTGCATGTATCATGTAAACACAAGTGAAGACATTCTAAATTCCGAAACAATGTTCTGCCGATGTAAAGCGTAAATAAGAAAAAAGAACATATTTAAATTTAATAAAAACAAAATTAAAATGAAATACAGCCACCCCACACGGCTAATAACCAAAGAGGAAAAGAGAGCATGGGTTTTATCATGATCAATTTCAAATAGGACACCACAAACAATTATCGAAATAAAGCATGAGGGGTTACCGCCTTGGTACAATTTAAACAAGAATCTAATGTGCACCAGGCAACCTCACACTTGCCCCAATAGGTTTTCATATGAACAAATGAGTAAAATAACTTTGTAGAACTTTACCGAAGAATGCCTTTGGTTTCCATTGTGAACACTAGATTTCTGCCTACTATTAGATTTGTACATAAGGACATGTTTTGACATGTGACTAAAACTTGGTAAAAATTGATTGAATTTACCAAAAGTTAATTTTGTTAAAAAAATATTATAACCGGAACATCCAAACAGTTTGTTTCAGTTATGACTCCTCCACATTGTTCTTACTACTGACGAATTTTCATGCACCACTATCAAATTGAATGCATTGATTAGACGGATTTAAGGTGTTGCATACAAAAGCGCTGTAAAATATAATATATATTCCTGTCAATTTGAAAATCCTTATACTTAACAATGTTTTAAATGTTTTATGAAAAGTCATTAAAACACAAACTAGTATCTAGAGGCGTAATAAATCAAAGTGAGCAGGTACTCAATGTATTTTGCGATACCAGGGCCTCACTTGGTAGCTTTATACACATTTTATCCTATTACCTGTCGACCAACCAAAGAGGTAAGGCGACCACCAGCATGACCAGTAGATGAATTGATTTAAAGCGTGCAGATCATTGTAAAATAGCATGAGTGGGTTGAGTACAGAACATGCAGAACATTGTTGATTAAATGTCTTGCTGTAAGCATGCCGATCATTGTTAATCATCCTTCTATAGTTAATTACTAAGCATGCAAAACGTTGAAAAATGTTCTGCTCGAGTTGATCACGAATTAAACAAAACATCGTAGAATTACTGCTGATGTTGGCCTTTCAGAATAAGTGTTGTTTGTGTTTTTCTTAAATCAACACTGAAAGTAAAATGAACATAAATACGGGTTGTAAAATATCTTATTACTCTATTAAGAATTTAGGTACTACGTCATTTATATATGTCGAGCCATTCCGCCGATTGTGACAATATGTTATAAGGACAGAATAATAATCATTCGGAAAAAATCTTATTAAAATTACAATTAAAGTAAAAATACGTTTAAATACCTGTAACGTCGACAGAACTTAGAAATGTTCTTAATTTGTGGATTTTCAATAGAGTTTCCAGCTTTAACTAAAAGCATTTGATCCTCTGTTATACTTCAAACAACTTACTTTTTATACGCCCGTCGAAGACAGGTCTTATTATGGGAACACCATGCGGCGGGCGTCCATGCGGCATCCACAGATATGTCAGCTCAATAACTCAAATAGTTGTTGTCCGATCTTCATGAACTTGGGGTAAATGTTTATGGGCATAATATCTCGACGAAGTTCGATAAGCAGCCAAATTGCTTTAGGCACTTAAGGGTTATTTATACAAAAAAATACTCGACGGGCGTACTTTCTGACACTAAGGCACTTTTGTTCACTTTTGAAACTATGGAAACAATTACATTTAAAACTTATTGTTTGTGAACTTTATAGGTGATGGTTCATTCAAGAAAGAGAATCATACGATGAACTGCAGACAGGCTATGCAGATTTGTAGCGCATGCGATTGCAGCTCATTCGTACCTTTGAAATGTTTTTCTTGCGGGGAGAGCGTCAAACCATTTTTAGGTAAGTAGGATGTAAGCTGCCAACATTGAAAATGGCGAAAACTGGTTAAAATGTCAAAAATGAATTTTGGCGGAAATACTTATTGCGACCTAGATTTTAGAAAATACATTAATTTGGCTAAGGATGTAGTTAATGTTGGCAAGGTCAATTCAGTCTAATTCACGTTCTTATTTTTAAGCACATACTAAAACAAAAGAAAAACTGTTTGCTTGAGAACTCATTGGCAATATACAAAAGCAACTCATACCTGAAATAACTATTTGCTGGTCTACAATGTTTATTGCCAATTTCATAAAAATAATGTTAGCCTAAGGGTTTTCAAGAAATTCAAGGAAAACTTACTTTCAGGTTATACAAAACATATTAATGTATTGCTTGAAATTTCTGACATTATTTTGACAGATGACAGCAATTTATTGTAAATAAGTGTTTACTTGATACCTATGTCATTTTTCTAGACGTTTTAAACAGCCATTCCAGACTTTTTGTACAAACGGTATTTCTTTTGTGTGTGTGTGTGTCTGTTCTATGTAAATAAAGCATTTGTTTTCAAACAACTTGAGCATCCAAACTTAAATACAGCCACGTAATACTATATTTCTTCACCTTTATTGGTCTGCCACTGGGAATTCATGTGGAGTTTTGAAAAGGTATATTAAAATGTTTTCACTTCAAACCGAAAGTAGAACCCGGAAGTAAGTTTTCCTTAAACACAAAAACACAAAAGACTAAAGGAATTATATTAAGTAGATTCTTCATAATTTTGAGACAATAATATCTGCGGTTAAGTCGGCAAGACAAAAATAAAGCGTATCGGTTCGTTTTAAGGTATCGCTCGAAATCCCTTCAAATTCTTAACATTCCCGCAACCGGCATGCAAAAAAGAGGTAAACAACGCGTTTAAATATAAAGAGGTTAATAATCAAGCACGCAGAATGCAAAATATGCTATTTGTTAACTTTCTTTTAAATAACTTGACGATCTTTTCCAATAAAGTAGAATAAGAATACGCTTCCAACATTTTTAAAGTTAATTAATTTTTTCAAAACTTAATCTAGGAATCGGTAATATAATTTGCTTAACAATTTTGAATTTGTGATTACGATACTACGTGTAAAACGAATAATTTTTATATAAAGTTTCTTTTTACTTTTAAATATTTAACACATTTTAAATTGCAGACGCTATAAGAAACTGTTGATCAAACAAACAAAAACTACATTTTATGCATTCTCCATGTTGATCTTGATGTTAGCTCTGCTGGGAAGTTGTGATTTACGGGATTTTAATAAAAATGTAAGCGTATAAGCTTATTTAAAGTTTTCTTTCATAGAAGTATATACTAGTACTTGATAAGTAAGCTAAGGTTTACTCAAGAAAACGCATTATTACTTAACACTTATGTAATTCGGAAGAGTGTATTTTAGATTCTTTCTATGTGGAAAGTATCTCTATTAAACCTTTTTAGCTCACCTGAACTGGCTCAGTCTGAGCTATTAGGAACGGTGAAAGTCCGTCGTCCGTCGTCTGTCGTCCGTCCACACTTAGTTTGTTAACACTCTAGTGGTTACATGTTTGCTACAATTGTCACAAAACTTGGTCAGGATGTATGTCCTTGTAATTACTCGAACGAGTTTGAATATGGTTAGTCTGGGGTCAAAAACTAGGTCACATGACCTAAAAGAGAAAAATCTTTTTAAGGCTCGAGAGGCTGCTGTTTCAGTTTAAATATCGAGGCAATTTGTCAGAAATGTTGTTTGGTTGATTTCTAGCCCAAGTTCGAATATGGGTCACCTGTAGTAAAAAAAAACTAGGTCACAAAGCACAAATGACCTTGTAATACCCCCCGCAAACGAAGTTTTTTTTTTGGGGGGGGGGAGTATACAGGAGTTATCATTTGGTCGGCTGTTTGGTGGTCTGGAGCATTATTTAACTAAATCTGGTGACGCAAACTACTTCTCCGCTTTTCTAAATATTGAGTTGAAGCTTTTTAACATATGTTCGCATGCAGTGTACATGTACACATGTTACATATTTTTCATCTGGATCAGTCCATTATTTTTCCTAGGGGAGCACAATTAAACAAAACATTGTGACGCGAACCACTGGTACAGTCTTCAAGACAATTACTTCAAACTTAAAACATATGTTCTGCTTGAAGTGTAGATGTGTGTGACATATTTGTTATGTCGGGAAGTCCGTTATTTTAAGTAGGGGAATGTTTTTTGCAGGGGAGCATGATTTCACAAAATCTTCTGACGCAAATTTCTTCTACGGCGTTGAAGATATTGACTTGAAACTTGAAAAATATGTTTGGCATCAACTGAAAATTTGCTTGACATATTTTTCATGAGAATTAGTCCATCATTGTTGGGAGGGGTGCAGGATTAAACTACCGGGCTATATGAAGTGTTAATTTTGTAATTAACTTTGCTTTTTGTACACCTTCCAAGCAGATTTTGAACCAACGCTTTACTGTCTTAAAATTCAGTCTCTTCTGAACATTTCATGTACTGGTTTCTCATTGATAACATTTGACTAAACAACCATTTAAGTATCATAGTGAAACTTTCCCATTTAGAATCCCTAAATTCATATTGGTCATAATGTTAATCAGAGGTCATAGCTTTTGTTGCCTGTCGATGACCTAGTCTATAGCCTAGGTAACACTCTAGACTGTTGAGGTAACATTTTCTGCCCGAATATCCTGGTAATTTGTCAGTTTGTGTCGATGATTTCTAGCTCAAGTTCGAATATG
Organism: Corbicula japonica; assembly: GCA_038501625.1. Taxonomy (NCBI): domain Eukaryota; kingdom Metazoa; phylum Mollusca; class Bivalvia; order Venerida; family Cyrenidae; genus Corbicula; species Corbicula japonica. The sequence goes on along the minus strand of JAZAYU010000791.1, from coordinate 37,343 downwards.
GGTCATCTGTAGTCAAAAACTAAGTCACAGAGCCCAAATATGGAAAAAAAAACTTGTTAACACTTAAGACGTAACATTTTCTGCCCAAATTTCCATGTTAAATGACAGAAAGGGTATTTTGATGATTTCTAGCCCATATTTGAATATGGGTCATCTGGGGTCAAAAACTATGTCATAGAGTCCAAATATGGAAAAAAAAACTTGCAAACACTCTATAGAGGTAACATTTTCAGCCAGATATCCTTAAATTATTTCAGAAAGGTTGTTACAATGATTTCTAGTTTTAATAATGTAGAGATTTTTATATTCTCAGTTTTCCCCGATCAAAAATAAGTTTAGTTCTCATCGTTTTCTCTTTAAAAAACTAGTACATTCGCCTGGTCATGCGTCCGTCCGTCCGTTAGTCCGTATTTCTCGCATTCGTGTCCGGCCTATAACTTTTTTATTTGAAATAAGATTTAAAATTATTTCAAAGAAATGATCACCATAATAAGACGACTTGTCGCGCGCAACAATTGGGTCGTTACCTTGAAGGTCAAGGTCACAGCATGACCTTTTAGCAACATCGTGTCCGGCCGATACCTTTATTATTCGAAGTCGGATTTAAAATTATACAACAGAAATGATCACCACAATGAGACAACGTATTGCAAGAAACCTTTTGGCCGCTTCCTTGACCTTGACAGCATGACGTTGAGGCAATATCATGTCCGGCCCATACCTTTGTTATTTGAATTCGGATTTTAAAATTATTTCACAGAAAGCATGACCATATTGAGACGACGTGTCGCGAGAAACATTTAGGTCGCTACCTTGAAGGTGAAGGTCACAGCATGACCTTGAAGTAACATCATGTTCCTCTCGGAACGTTGTTATTTGAAGTCGGATTTTAAAATTATTTCACATAAATGATAACAATATTGAGACGACATGTCACGAAGCATTCGGGTCGCTTCCTTGAAGGTCAAGCTAACAGCATGACCTTGAAGCAAAATCGTTTTTGGTCCATACATGTAACTTTGTTATTTATATTTGGATTGTAAAATAGTCGGAATTTATAGCACAACAACATTTTCAAAACTCACCTCAAAAATTCTACTGACAAACCGTTTTTGTAACAAAGTACCCATTAGGGGAGCAGCACCCGTCTCCGATGGTCTCTTGTTTTCAAGTATTCTTCTCTTCTTATCTCTTTAAGGTGAAAATTGGGGAGCGCTTTTAATAGCCGGTGAGGGTGATCCGAAGTCGAGATGTGCGAAGGAAGAAGGAATCGTATTTCAACGGGATATTGATGCCATCGAAAGAGTTATTAAAAGTAGGGCTGACAGGATACGGTAATTACACAGTACAATTATTAAAGATAGAGTCTATTTTATAAATGTTCGAATTTATTGAAATTTGAAATAAATATCTTAAGTGTGCGTACTTGATTTTATCTTAAGAAATCACAATTGTATATAAGAATGCAATTCCTTAGAATGACATGCTGGTTTAATAATCAAATAAAGATGGTGTTACAGTGTGAAAATGTATCCTAAACCATATAGAATTTCATGAGTCTGCGAGTGATACATGTAAACCCCTTATTAATCTGACTCCAAAAAGTTGAACATTCTATCAGGGAAGGCAGTTTAGGAGACGACATGGTCGTCTTCTTTATTGCAAGAGAAGAAGCAACTTGAAATGATATTGCAAAACGATTAAGTATAAGAGGTGCAGGACAAAGGGAGGTAGTTGGAATTTCATATTCCGTTATATTTATTAAGCATGATGTTAGAGTCCTACAAAACAAAAAGTTTGCAAGAAAAATCACTTTTTACAACAGAACTTTTCAAAATGACCAAATAAGTTTCTCTAGAATGGGTTTGCATTGATTGTTCAGTAAAATGTAAAATAATGCAATTTCATTCCAATACCGACACACTCATGTCAAACTTAATTTGAGAACACTGTACTTAGTCAAGGAATTCTGGTTAAATAATGTTAACTAAACCAAAATCGAATGTATACGCAGATTCGTTTTATTTATTGATAATATTTTAATACATTAAATTAAATCAATATTTAAACATAATTACATAAAAACTTATTTGTTGAAAAATAAATAATAGTTTTACTCTTTGAGCATACTGACTGTTTCCTTTTATTGTAGTGATGAGAATTTAATAAAGATCTTACCAGATGGAACAGAGACTATCCATTCTAAACTTGAGACTGGTCTTCAACGCTTGGCAAAATGCAAAGCAGTACAGAATATATTCGTGTACTTTTCATGTCATGGCCGTGATGGAAATAAATGCAGGACACAAGATACCAATGAAAATTATAGTTTCGCTATTGGATGCAAGAACGTATTAACTGTTGGTGAATTTTCTCAAGAACTAGAAAGAATGGAACAAATCGACACGTTTGTAATTATTTTGGATCGGTGTTATGCTCCGAGCATTCATCTTAAGAAAGGAAACCTTATTCAAATAAACTCATGTGGTCCGCAAGAGACATCTAGATTTAACGTTGAAAGTAACAGCAAATTTACCGAGTACTTTATTAATGCACTTAAAGGATTATCGTGTCAGAAGGACAAGGACAGTTCATGTGAAATATGTAGGAGTTCTCGTGTTAATGCGAACGAATATTTGTCGATTTCAAGCTTATTTGACTATGTGAAAAAGCATCTAGCGACAGAACCATATAAACAAACGCCAACACTTCACATTGGTGTAACACAACAACACTTTGCCTACAGTGTATCTAGTGATTCTGAGGTCGATAGCAGCAGTCTAGAAGAAAAACTGGAAGGTTACAATGTATAGATAGTAGTGCATTGCAGTATATTGCAGACTTTGTTTGATTGAGCCTCTTGATGAGCAGAAATGATTATCATCCATATTACATAACACTGCACCTTGTGTCTGTTTTTGAGCAACTAAATATCTTCACAAGTAAAAGGCAGAAGTTTTAATTAAGTGATGAAAATTTTTTTCAAACTGTCAATGAAATTTTATGATTGTATGTAACGTTCGTCATATCATAGAAAATGTTCATATTATGTATTTGTTTTCTCATTTTATCTGTTGAAACAGAGTATATTTAATAAATACTCAATAATTGTATTGCTATTTGGAATACATACCCATTCATGTCTAGCGTCCCATATTTAGGACACTTTTGAAACCTGGTCACTTGGCATTCTGTGTGTTTATTATTATAAAGTTGCCGATATACCTGAAATGTGCCAGAGTTACCTGTCCATTGTATCAGGTAACACCAATAAGAGATGAATCTGAAAATAATCATGAATTGACAAGGCCGAACGTACAAAATTTAGACACACATTGCTTTGAATCAAAATGGAAATGGAACTTATTTATGCTCAATAAATAATGTTCAGGAAAATAATCAAAATTAGCAAATTGTAATAAGGAAGTATGTGTTTGATACAATGCACTATTGGAAAGATAAATAGATCTATAAGCTAACTTAGCTTACACTTTTCACTGATTATTATGATGTCCAAACTTCGAGAGGCTAGGCACATAATTATGTTTACAAAATGTGTATATGTATTTTTAAAAAATCATAATGCTTTATTTTTATATTATATTAACATTTATGATTAAATATTCATTCTAAATGAGTTGTTTAACTTTCTTGAAGATTACACAGGCTTTTAAGAATCCCGTGTAGGCAATACAGTCTGTGCATGTGCGTATGAGGGTGGGTGGAGGTGGGTGCTAAATGTGGGGATCAACAAATAACTCAAATAGAATATTTTGATTCGAATAAATAATTGCGCTGGGCGCTGGTTGCATTGGTGGTGCAAAATTTATGGATCATGTACAGATTGTTCAACAAATATATAAAGAGCTGCCCGTTGATCTTCTCGATTTAAGGTATCGCAAACATTGCAAATGGGGAAAACAGGCTAAAATTTCAAAAATTGAATTTTGGGGAAAATACTTATTGCATAGATTTTAGCAAAGAAATTTATTTAGCTATGGATGTAGTAAATGTTTGCAAGGTCAGTTTAATCTAATTCATGTCCTAATTACCAAGCACATACTAAAACAAAAGAAAAATCATTTGCATGAGAACTCTAAAATTCATGAACAATATACCAAAGCAACTCATACCTGAAATAAGTATAGGCTGGTCTACAATGTTTAGTGCCAATTCGTCAAAATAATGTTAGGGTTTTCAAGAAATTCAAGGAATACTTACTTCCTACTTTCACTTTCTACTTTCACTTTGAACCAGGAAGTAAGATTTCCTTGAATTTCTTGAAAACCCTTTTTGCATGATACTTTATTGTATGTATAATAACTGCATATGAGTGTGTTACATGATAATCTTTGGTATGTAAAATAGCTGCATATGAATGTGTTTTATGTTAATCAATTGTATGTATAATAAATGCATATGAATGTGTTACATGTTATCTTTGGCTTGTATATTATTCTATGAATATTCTAGATATTCTATGAAGTATGAATGTATTGCATGATACTCAATAGTATGTATAATAACTGCACATGAGTGTGTTACATGATAATCTTTGGTATGTTAAATAGCTGCATAAGAATGTGTTTTATGTTAATCAATGGTATGTAAAACAACTGCATATTAATGTGTTACATGATATAATGATATGTATAATAACTACATATTAATGTGTTGCATTATATTCTATGGTATTTATATTAACTGCATATAAAGATAGTCTATGGTATGTATAATAACTGTATATGAAAGTTTTACATGATACTCTATGGTATGTATAATAATGATATTCTATGGTACAGTTTGTCAACCAGTTCCGGTCAATCTTTTTATTCCATGTGGAAAAATATAATTAAATCAATAATACTTATTTTGTTTATTGTTTAAAAGTATGTAAGATGTCTTACGAAAAATATGTTGCAATTATTCAAGTCTCCGCATGTGTTTATTTCCATAAATTTAGCAATTATTCATAGATTAATTTCAATTAGTTCCGGGTAATTCAATCAGTTCCGAATAAAGTGGGGGAAATCTCTCAATGTGTTGTTGGCTGTCATATTTGACAGCTATGTAATGGTTATCACATATCGAATACATTTTCACATGGCTTCTGTCTTAGGGTTAAAATAATTTTGAAAATAATGTGTAATAAATAAAATAGCACAACTATGCAATAAAATAGTTATTTTGATTAAGTATTATCAAAAGCAGTTAACATTCATGACATCAGAAAAAAAGCCTTCAGATGATGCACTGAGTTCATCTGATACAACCTTAAAGTTATCTTTGCATGGGATAAAAAATGATATACAAATCTCACTCGAAAATCACGTTCCACGTGAATTAGTTTTTGTATTTTCGGTTTGCAAGTAGGGAATTCCCGAAACGTCACGTGACCGGAACTTGTTTTTTGTTTAAATTATTTTCTTTCTAAACATGATATGTGTCGAAATCTTTGTCTTCTATAACATATTTTGAACCATTTTGTACTTTTAACCTAAACATTAACAATTTATTTAGCTCCAACCCAGTGTTTAAACCTTAGCTCCACACATAGCGACTCTTAAGACACTGTCAGGCAGATACAATAGAATATATAGTATTCTATAATAAATATAGTATTATATAGTATTATATAATATATATATTACGTAACTATGGTATCTGCCTGTCGTGTCTTAAAACTTGTTTGAGTTAAAATACATTTGTTTCAATGTTTGCTGTGGACATATAATCACTTTCTTTATTGATTAGTAGAAATAAATTACATTTTGTATTTGAGCATCGTGCATATACATTAGTTTCGCACAAAGAAGAACTTCAGCCACTTAGGATTTTTACGCAATGCTATTGTATCTTACAAAATCAAAAACTAGTAAACGTATGCAGTAAAATGTAGCATGGCCTGTGATGTATAATGTTTTTGTATTGATTTTTATGCCACACTCTAAAAGAGGGGGGGGGGATTGGGGCATTTAGGTTTGCCCTTGTCCGTCTATCCGTCCTTCAGTCCGTCCGTCCGAATAACTTGTGTCGCGCGTAACTCAAAAGTACAACAGCCGCAATCATGAATTTTTACAGGTATGTTGACCATCATGTGTAGTTGTGCACCTGAGGTTTTGTTTCTGACCAAGCCAATTAAAACCACAGTTATAGCCCCTTATGTATTTCAATATAATGCGTTCAGCATGTAATCTTGTGTCGCATGTAAGTCCAAATGTATATGATTTAATTTACAGTCATGAAACTTTACAGACATATTGACCATCATGTGTAGTTTTGCACCTGGGGTTTTGTTTCTGGCCAGACTTAAAACCCTCTTATGTATTTCAATTATTTTAAACTTTATAAGTTGTGTTGACCATCATTTGTACCCGCAGCAGTATGTTAGCGTGAGGTAACTCTGATTGGATTATCTGTAAAGTGTACTGTGACGACAATATTGGCTTTTTTGACAATGACAACTTAGTGGAGGCATCCGTGTCCTATGGACACATCTCTAGTTTTTAGAAAATATCAAAATACAGCATGGATAAAGATTTAAACAGTTTTTGCTTCTCCTGATAAATTTACAAAAAATGCAGATACCCACATTTGGTATAAGCAATTAGCACGAAAAGTTTTTTATGGAGATTTTAATTCATAGACTCAAGAAAATAAAGGGCGATATCAATGACTCCTCGTTTTTCGTAAAATTCATCTGTAAATTCAAAACGAAATTTTACCAACATGATATTCTACTGCGCTCTTCTTGTCTGATAATTAACCCATCTTAAGATGATCGTTATGCCTACCTTATTGGTTGCAATTGTTTTGAACAGGTAATTTTATAAACCATGCTTTCTCTTGCTCTTTTCTTCATGGCTGTGTGGGGAGGCTGAGTCTTTTGAATGTTGCAATTCCTAATATGCATATTTCCCTTTTTTTAATTTTTAAGAATTATTAAAAGATCTTATGCAGTTGGCTGATATCTTTAATTTTATCCAACTTAATATTTAATATTGATAAGGAAATTAAAGTAAAATAGATGTCCAAAATCATGACCTACTTCATTTCCAACAAACCATAAAACCCTTCTAGAAATAACTTTACAATTACGCCCCGTTTTACTAGTATTTCTATTTAGAGTACAGCATATGATCATTACTTTAAATATTACACAAACAATCGATATGGAACAAAAGAAAATTGTAATTCAAGATGGTATGCTTCATTTTGCATAAGTCTTTGTGCTTCCAAAAAATAATAAATCAGTTATGCCTCCTTTTAACTTTACTTTAAAGCTTCAATTTAGTTCGACTGTCTCTCAAACATAACTCAAGTGATTAATATAAAACTTAAAAGCAATGCCAAGTACCACGACCTTCTTCATTAAAAAGAAGTTCCATAATATTCCAATTTATTAATGTTATTTCCTATTTTAGGTTACTGGGAACATACGTCATAGCATTGATAAAAAAGGGCCCCGATGCAGCGAAAGGTAGAGAGGAAAAGAGAGCAATTATCAATTTCAAGAAAGACTCAACAAACAATTAAAGGAAAAATGAGCCCTTGTGGTTATCGCCTTGGAACGGTCAGATGCGAAAAAAAATACCACTGGGGGTTCAAACAAGTTCCAGCGTGCACCAACCTTACACTTGGCCCAACAGGTTCTTATATGAACAGATTAAAAGTCTTGGTAAAATAACTCGAATCCACCCATCAGCTCAATACTATTGCAAGCAAAAATACATACTATCTATGACATTTAAAGCTTATAGCATTGCATAGCAAAGGGGCGGGTACTCAATGATCTTAGCGAGATCAGAGCAACTAATGTCAAATCAACAAGAACTTGAGGACAGGGATAAAAGAAACAAATCGAACTTCCAGATTACAAGATTTCCTCAAAAATCGTCATGAACCCTTAAACCATAGCCACTGTAGGGTTAATGGGTTAATCACCAGTCATGCAGAGTGCTGTAGAATATCTTGTTGGTAACCTTTCAGTTTTGTCTCGGTACTTCGTTCTCTATAGTGAATTTGTGCAGCATGCTGACGGTATGTATTTTTATTTGTCAGTTCATTTTCTCTGTGTAAATTACTTAAGGCGTCGAAAACATTGCAAATGGCTAAATCAGGATAAAAGTTCAAAAATGAATTTTGGGGAAAATACTTATTGCCACTAGATTTTAGTAAAGAAATATATTTAGCTAAGGATTTAGTTAATGTTTGCATGCTCAATTTAGTCTTATTCATGTTATAATTATCAAGCGCATACTAAAACAAAAGAAAAGCCGTTTGCATGAGAACTCTGAAATTCATGGACAATATCCAAATCCAACTCATAATTGAAATAAGTATATGCTGGTCTACAATGTGTAGTGCCAATTCGTCAAATAATGTTAGAGTTTTCAAGGAATTCAAGGAAAACTTACTTCCTGGTTAAAACCGAAAGCAGGAAGTAAGTTTTCCTTGAATTTCTTGAAAACCATAGCTACATTAAGCATTCCAAATGTTTTATATTTCACGATGAATGCAAAAAATAATCGATTGATTTGTTACATGTATACTCCAAAATATTCTCAGTTCTTACTAAAAATATTAGGAAGTATTTGTGATGAAACGTCTTCATTTGGAATGGCAGTTAGAACAGTAACGTTGACCACTGATCGAATGACGGCGCGCTATTTTCATAACAACTTATTTCAAACCGTGTGTGACCATTACTTACAATAACATAGTCCAATAGTTCCATTAGCCATGCTTAGAATCACATGTTTTTATTGCAAAACGAACGAAAAGCAATGTCAAAGCAAGTAAACTTCACCACAGCGTCTTTCAAAAAAGCGAAAATTTGACCCGTAAACATCGTAATAATTCTTTTAATGTAAATTATCCGACAAGAAATAGGCCTAAAGATATTTCCATTATTGCTAGGTATTGAGAATTCACTTAAACGGGCCTAAAATTATTTGCCAGATTCTACACCTCATAGTTAAAGCGGGATTTAACTATTTTTCCTTTATAGTTTCATCTGATGTGATTTTAACGGGAAAGTCGATATCCTTTCTTATCGTAAAGTTTTAGGCATCTCCACACACACCCGTTTAACCTTGAAGACAGTTTTGAGCAAATAATGAAAGCAATGTTTCATTATAGCTTTCATCCGTTCAGCCATTATGCTTTGGCCAGAAAAGACGGCGGTCACGCTCCAGCTGCTTCACGTTGGATATAGCGTCGGTGCTCTGCTGGTTCCCGTTTTCGTTAACCCATTTTTGGCAGTTATTTAATACTCTGATCAGAAAGCCGAAAGCCATGAATCAGGGCAGGAAAAAATTAAAGTCGTAAAAGAAACCCACGTTCAAACACCATTTGTAGCAATCGTAATAGGAGCATTAGCCTTAGCATTGGTATTCTGTCGATATCATTTTAGTAAAAGTTCCAGCAAAGTATATAAATCAGTGAAAAGTGACGAAAAAGAGGCAGAAAAGAAAGTAACTTTTTTACAAATGATTAATCCCGGTTCCTATGCCAACGGACAAACTGCGTTCGACAGTGTCATTATTTGTTTGTTAATTACTTATTTCTTCATAATGGTAGGAGTTGAAGAGATGTATGCAAATTTTGTGCGGTCGTTTTCGGTTAAAGTTTTCTTAAACCAGAGCCTCCTACTTAAATTTTACGTTTTGGCTCGGTCTTACAATAGGTCGCCTAATTGGTTCATAGTTTCAAATTTCATATCAGTGAGAAGGTTGTTTATGATCCAGATTCTTCTGCATACCCTGTCAACAACCTGGCTTTGATTATATGCAGGTTCAAGCCCGGAGATGGTATGGGTGTGCACCGCAGGGAAAGGATTTCTTGTTTCGCCACTGTACCCATGCGGAATCGCCTATGGAAATACCCTTATTGAAATAACGGGCATAAGTTTAATGGTTATCAATTTAGCAGGAAGTTTTGGGGATCTATGTTTCATATGGGTGGCAGGGAAAATGTATGACACATACGGGCCGCAATCCGTGCTGTTTGCGCTACAGTTTGTAGGAGTTGTCTTACTTGGATGCGCTGTTTTGCTGAGGATCGTACAGAGATTCAAAAAGGAGAAACGCCTGGAAATACAAATTGTTACCTAAGATTTTAATATGTCTTTCTTGATTAAAAACACTAAAACCCAATGTTTTCGTTGATAATTAATACAGATATGTAGCCATTCTTCATGACATCATACTTTTCTATAGGGAGAATCCTGGCCGATTTCTTAATTTCAATATTTTTAGTATACATGTATTTGTCTGGTCTTCCAGAAAAAAAACTCAAAGTCGTCACACGCACTAATGCACTTAGGAGACGAGGCGTGACTATATGCACACGTGTCACTATGAATAACGGCCTCTTCTTTGTTCCCTGCAACTTTTGCCTGCTACTCAATGGGTTTACTGACGGTAGGAAACGATTAATTGTAACACATCAAGTGTTGTTTTATTAATTATAATTATTTTTTTATGTTATAAGTTAAAAAATCACAGTTGGTAAATATTTATACGAGACAGTGATATTAACATAGACAATGAATTAATCATACACTTTAAACTCATTAAAATTATTCAACATTTCTTATGACTTGCCGTTTTTACGCTCCTGGGTCCCAGTAGTTCAATATAATACCTGTACAAAGCTATTGCTTCTAAAATCAATGATTATTAATGCTGTTTACATATTTATACACAACAAATCGTAGCAAATGTGAAAGGAGATAGACAATTAAGTAATTTACACTTCAAAAGTAATTTTGCTGTTGGGACAATAAATATTAAAACGTCAGTCCAGGAATCTATAAAACTTACCGATTTGTTCACTGGCTTCGGTGAAAAATAACAAATCGGTAGACAAAAGGGAGCGTACATAATCCATAAATTCAGGGTGACTTATTCTGCTAAGCTTTCAAGAATCTTGGTCCTCATCACATTAAAACGACCGTTTACAATTAGATTTCTAACATAAATTTATCTGAATCACTTTATCTTCTTAAGCTTGGCATCGCGTCTCATCTCCTTGTTGTTTTGACGAGATCCTTTTTATTGTCTGTTGTAAAACCCGAACATTCCTGCCATACCGCCGACTATAGGTTGTCCACTAGAACCGTCATTTCTCCCAAATCTACGCTCACTGTTGGTAAGGCCTGGCCCATTATTTAGTCCGTTGTTGAGAACTTGCATTCCTGACATACCATTGTCTGCGGGTTGTCCACTAGAACCTTCACTGCCTCCAAATCCACTGTTACTGTTGGTAATGCCTGGCCCATTATTTTGTCCGTTGTCGCCATCTTGCATTCCTGACATGCCATTGTCTGTGGGTTGTCCACTAGAACCCTCATTGCCTCCAAATCCACTCTTACTGTTTGTAAAGCCTGTCCCATTATTTTGTCCATTGTTGCCATCTTGCATTCCTGACATACCGCCGACTGTAGGCTGTCCACTAGAACCTTCACTGCCTCCAAACCTACTATTACTGTTGGTTATGCCTGGCCCATTATTTTGTCCATTGTTGCCATCTTGCATTCCTGACATATCGCCAACTGTAGGTTGTCCACTAGAACCTTCGCTGCCTTCGAACCCACTACTAGTACTGTTGGCTATGCCTGGCCCATTAATTTGTGCGTTGTCGCCATCTTGCATTCCTGACATCGCCAACTGTAGGTTGTCCACTAGAACCTTCGCTGCCTCCAAACCCACTACTAGTACTCTTGGCTATGCCTGGCTCATTAATTTGTGCGTTTTCGCCATCTTGCATTCCTGACATTCCATTGCCTGCGGGTTGTCCACTAGAACCTTCAATGCCACTATTTCCTATGATAATTATATAATTACCTTGATAAACTACAAGGAAAACTAATAGGAAAATTACAAAGCTTTGAAAAACAATGAAAAGTGCAGTTTTAAGCCGACAGATTACTGGGTATTACATGTATGATTGGTTTCTGGTGTGTTAACTGATTATTCTTTTAACAGATTATAATAAACAAAGTATAAATTTACTCACTGCTGCATGGAATCTTAATGGTTTTAGGCTCTATGGAGCAGCCAGTGTACGTAATCGCGATGGTTTTCATCTGGGTGTTGAGATCACCGCCGGGTGTTCCACATGCCGTGTTGTCGATCGTCTTAGTCTGAGTGCATTCTCCCAAAGCTGAAAAAATAATGTGCTTATACTTCTGTGAAATAATGTTTGGTGTGCTTACATTTCAATCAAAATTCTTAAATCCCTGCATTGGCGTCCTTGATTTTATTTACTAATTTTTCTCTGAAAAGCTCTGGTTTTTAGATTTGGAAGTGTTGTTTACTTATGCACCCTTTCACTTGAAATTAAAGAAGAATTGTTTATCGCATTGCACCGTCATCTTGTTTAAATTAATCAATCTTCTTTTCAAACACTCCTTACCGAATATCTTACGTTATTTGATTTGGCGCTATAGTCTCCATTTCATGTTAAACGGGATGCTAACAGAAGCATTAACAAAAGTACACTGTATACACCAATGTGGCTGTTTGCAATATGTTTTAATATTCAACCTGGTTTTCTTCCTGGTTTTCTTTGGAAAACGCTGGTTCCAAGGTTATAAAGCTGAGATTGGAAACCAGTCTCAAATCTCAAGCATCTGATTGGCTGAAATGGCGACTGGTCGCCATTTCAGCCAATCAGATGCTTGAGATTTGAGACTGGTTTCCATGCTCAGTTTTATAACCTTGGGCACTGGTTAATTATAATTTGGCAAACTTGGATATTAGAGTGGGGTATGTCCTTTGACGGGCGGGTGCGCATCAACATTTCGTTGAGTTTTTTGTTAAAGTTAACTTTTGATCAGTAACCATTCGAGGTTCTGGTTTGAGACTTCAAATTGTTGTCTGAAATCACAAAAGCAATTATCAAACAAGTTTCATAGCTCTTGAATGTACTTTGTCAAAGATATACCTATTTTCACCTAAAATTTAAGAAGAAAACTTGGTTTCGTCACATTACGGCGTCTTCTTTTTCTGTTCTTAGCTTACTTGCAGTTTGTGTATCGACACACGTGATTTCCTCGGTGACGGGCGTGCATCCCTCAACACCTTCACGTGGCGATTTTATGGAGTTCATCTTGTTGTCTAAGCATGGGGTGTAAGAAACCATGTAAGGCTTGCACTTATCTATAAAATCATACACAAAGAAACTAAAATGATTACAGCTTTAGTTACATCGGTAAAATCGAATTCGAATAAAACTCGGCACACTCGAACAGAAAATTTTGTTTGAAATTCGAACTGATACATGTTAAGAGGAATGAATGAACTGCAAATATTGAAATTACAATTAAATTTGTTTTTTTTAAATTTGCAAACTACCAGCAGTTCTATATTTGAAACAGTAACTGTTTAACATGAAAACCCGTTGTATTAAGTTGTATGCCCCCGTTGTAGCGATTTAGGTAAATGTATGAAATTAAGATTTATAAAGACTCGTATAGCCCACAATGTGTACCCTATGTATCACTGAGTTGACTGCGATTGTTTAAAAGTCAACCATTGCGAAGTACCAGTGATTGATTAATCGACAAGTGCCTAATAATGTACCAGTGAATAGCCTCCTATCAACCCGTGTGTAAAAATGTTCAAGTGAATATTTAAGCTACAATACTGAGGTTCCAGTGATTGATTAATCGGCAAGTGCGTTATAATGTTCCAGTGAATAACCTCCAATCAACCAGTGTGTAATAATGTTCAAGTGAATATTAAAGCGACTGTTACTGGTGCACCAGTGATTGATTAATTGACAAGTTCCTGATAAGGTACCAGTGAATATCGTTCACTTACATTGCCACTATTGCAATGCATCAACGGTAATTGCATCGCCGCAGAAGGAATAAATATTCAAAAATGATAAGCGTTAATGACAAAAATTATACCATTGCCGTATATTTCACTGTTGTTTCCTCGGATCCACGGCCCGCTCATGCTACCTTCTTGCATTCCGCTTTGTTCGTCCATGTGATCGCTCTCTAATCACGAAAGAAAGCAAAGTTTACGTTCAGTAACTTGACATAAACTTGTATTCGGGACTAAAGTTATAAAACCGATATTGGAGACCAGTCTCAAATTTCAAACACCTGATTGGCTGAATGGAATAAAGCTTAAGACATGTCTCAGAACCTAATCATCTGATTGACTGAAACGAAGACCTGACAAAAACTTAACGTTAACTTAGCCATTTCTTAGTATTTCTTCATCATACTTTCAAATTACATTGCTTATGAGAACACGGTTCTGATGATGTCATAATCTTATGTCAAGGTCAAGTTTCAAGTAATTATACCCCATAATTTTTATTACTGTTTTTTGTTGTTGCTAAAACGTTGGCTATAACTTATTTTTCAAACTTCTTTATCAAACTTCAGGTGTTTATTTTCAGACAAAGTACCTGAGTAACGCGGGTTCAACACCCATCTAGTATAATCCTGGGCCCAGTATACACATACTGAACAATATTTCCCAGTCCAAACATTTAAATTTTTTAATTATCTTAGTTGTGAGCTTTTCAGATATGTTTGCAAAGTTAACCAGATATTCGAACGTACGATTTTTGATGTAAGCTCCATTAAATAATTCTTTAGCTATTAAATTGTAGGCGATACAGTTGAAAAAAATGGGTACATTGTATTTAATAATTTCTAGATCAGCTAATATTAAAGTTAAATATATCATAACTTTTGTATAATATATTTCTCAGTGGTCTCATTCAAAAACGATTACGAATAGCCCAATGGATCTGGAAGTGCTTGTTTTGTGTGTGGCTATTCCTGATATGCGTATTTCACATTTGTTTTTGACTGAGATTAGTTGTTTGTTTTTTTTAATTTGTTGAGGCTATGCAAAGCTATGCAACTACTCGTATGTATGCCAGTTTACAGTTTATCATTTGAATTGTCTTACTGTTGCATGGAATCTGGATGGTTTCTGTATCCTTGGTGCAGCCACTGTAGGTAATAGTGATTGTTTTCACCAGGGTGTTCAGATCACCGCCGGGTGTTCCACAAGCTGTGTTGTCGGCCGTCGTGGTCTGAGTGCATTCTCCCCAGGCTGAAAAATAATTCGCTAAGATTGCATCCTCTCCATGCTGAAATTATTGCAACCATAATCCAGACAAGCCCTATCCTGGGCCCAGAATTGTAAAACTGAGATTGGAAACCAGATTCAAATCTCAGATGTTTGAGATTTGAGACTGGTCTCCAGCTTTTAAATTAGTTATATGTAATTGGACATTAATATGGTGAAATTCTGTTATGGAAGAAACGCTCGCCTAAACTTAATATGTCCAAAAGTTTATTTCTGGACTGATTTCTGTTCCTATGTTTTGTAATATGTTTTTTTGTTCAAGGGGTGGCAAATTCTAGCAGCTGATAACAGGACATTAAATCTGACTTGCACTTAATTGTCTCAAAAGTTCTACCCATAAAACATTCGAAAATTAACAGACATTACTCGGCCATTTAAAGCATTGATTTTTGGAGTTACGAACTCGAAAACATGTTCTGTACCCGGGTCGGATGCCAGATTTTCAGAAATGGGGTTTATTTTGGGCAGTCCTTTAGGTAGTTACATGAAACATTTAATTTTATTTTCGTCTTTCTCTCCAAAATTCTTATAAAAATTTAATATTGCTGCTTAAATAATGGGGTTCGAGCAACCCTATGGATCAATCCCTGGTACAGAACAAATTCAAGGCTCAGGATAATAAAACTAAATTTGGAAACTAGTCTAAACCTCAAGCATCTGGTTGGCTGAAATGGAGACCAGCAGTCGTCATTTCGGCCAATCATATGCTTGAGCTTTGAGACTGGTTTCCATTCTCAGTTTTATAACCTTAGAACCAATGCTTTCAGTGTTTTCATTTGCTAAGCTTACCAGAAGTTAGTGTTTCGACGCATGTGATTTCCTCGGTGGCGGGTGTGCATCCCTCAACACCTGCAGGGGGCGTCTTTGTTATATTCATCTTGTTGTCTGTGCATGGGGTGTAAGATAGTTTGTAAGGTTTGCACGGATCTGTAAAAACACAACACGATTAACATTTTCGCAGTTGTATGCCACATGTTTAGCTTCTTTGGGAAAAATTGTACAGGAAAGCATATTAAGTACTAGTATCGTTAAACACGCGCCTTTTGAAACTAAATTTAAGTTTGTAATTTAAGTCTGTTTTGTATTTAGGTTCCCTTTGGTAATAGTCGAATAGGTTCGATAAAATGTGTGTAGAAGATACGTATTAATCTGTTCTACAGAATAAAATCAACACTAAAAATTCACGCAATGATCCATGTTATAGCCAAGCGTACTAATGCACCAGTTAATTATTACTAACATACCAGTGAATAGTCTATCAGTGCTTACTTATGCATCAGTGAATATTCTACCATTGTTAATTATGCATCAGTGAATAGCCGAACATTGCGCACTAATGCTTCATTGAATTGTCTCCCATTGGGTACTAGTGCATCAGTGAATAGCCGAACATTTCGTACTAATCCACCAGTGAATTATCTCCAATTGGGCACTTATACACCGATGAACTGTCTCCCATTGGACACTTATGCTATTAGTCTCTCATTGGGTACCATTCTCTCACCAGAGGGCGTGCTCCACAAGTTTTGTAAGCGAAACTTGTGTAGCACGCCCTCTGGTGAGAGAATGATTGGGTACTTGTGAATCAGTGAATATCCGAACATTGCGTACTAATCCACTAGTGAAAAGTAAACCGTTAATTTTAACGCAAAACGAGAATTAATTAAGAAATAAAAAATGCTAAGATTTAAAATTCTACCATTTTTAAATAGGCCACCTCTCATCCTGTTGCCTCCGTGGATTCCTCTTTGATGACCTTCACCCATTTTGCCGCTCACTAATCAAGAAAGAATTAATTGTTGAACGTTCGATAACGAAACTGAATTTATTTTAAGTAAGTCTTCTAGTATGACCATGACATGAATGCGGATCTAACATAGTATGCACATCGTATAAAAGTTTAAAATGTAAAAAATCAATAAAGCGCTAGATATATTGCATGCAAAATGTTGTTCTGCGAGTTCACCCCACAATAGAAAGGGCTTTGTGTCTCAATTTCACCTGTTTGCTCCACACTGTGGTGCCAAAAATCAGGGGTACCTTATATTTCATTCCCGACTTTTGGGTTTCTCTATAGTGAAATTTACTAACGAGAATTTACATTTAAATTTGAACAGTATGCATATCAATACCAGCACCCAAGATAACAATCAATGTGTAGTGTTCCGAGACTGGTTCCCGGTTAACTTACCACTGCATGGTATCCGAATGACTTTTGGATCTTTAGGGCAGTCAGTATAAGAAACGGTGATCGTTTTCATCAAGGTATTCAGATCACCTCCAGGGGTTCCACAAGCAGCGAAATCCGTTGTTATTGTTTGAGTGCAGTTTTCTTTCTCTGAAAATAAGTAGCATATGTTTTTGTTAAAATGCAGTTTTCTCTCTGAAAATAAATCGCTTATTTTTTGTTTAAGCGCAGTTTTCTCTCTATGAATATAAGTCGCTTATTTATTATTTCAGTGCATTTTTTTTTCGGCGTTAGCTGTCTAAGCTCACTTTTGACCTAGTTTTTCGACCAATGAAATATTGTAAATAAAATTTATTATGCAGCGGGAAAATCAAATAGATTATTTTGATTGGTTATTAGTGCGTTTTGTTAATGATTACCGTAACGATTTTATTATTGTGTGTAAGTATTTACCTGGCGCTTATATGTTCGGGTATTTTCGTTTTAAAAAGCGTTAATTGTATTGGAGAAAAAGATATTTACGGTATAAATAACCAGTTAAGTCAATTGATGGCTTAAATACGATTTTATATGGAATATTCATAGGTGTCAGGTAAACACTCGAGTACAATACACAGTGTAAAACGACAGAGAAGTGCAGATATTTCTGGTTCTTACTGGTTCCTTTCTCGCTTCTTTGATACTGATTGTTAATTTCAAGTCCAGAAATTTAAAACGCATTGGTGTAGTGGTTAGCACACTCGCCTCTCAAGCGGAGGCCCCGGGTTCAATACTCGCGAGGGACACTTTCTTTTAAAGTTAATTTACGTAAAAGTTGGTAGATTTCGCTCTTGTAAGAAGTTGTTATTATTTTCATTTATTGTATTTTAATAAAATTTATTCATCATTAGTGCTAACTCTACAAGAGGTATTTTATTGAAACTGAATGTACAGTTAATGTTAGACATTCTTCTTTAATCGACGTATTATCACCAGACGAAATTTTTGCACGGTCTTTATTTATTTCTTTCTTATATATAAAAATCTTTTCCATCAACGCCGTTTATCTTTTTTAAAGATATTTCTTGTTTCTCTCTGAAAACAAGTCGCATATTAATTGTTTGGTTGCATTTTTTTCTCTTTCTGAAAATAAGTCGCTTATCAATTGTTTGATTGCAGTTTTCTCTCTCTAGGAAATAAGTGGCTTATGTAATGTAAGAATGGAGTTTTCTCTTTCTGAAAATAAGTCGCACATTTATTGTTTTTTTTTTTTTATAGAAAATAAGTCGCTTATTTTTTTAAGGTGCAGTTTTCTCTTCCCTTAAATAAGTCGCATATTTATTGTTTGATTGCAGTTTTCTCTTTCTGAAAAATGAAAGAAGTCTCATATTTATTGCTTGAGTGCAGCTTTCTTTCTCTGAAAATAAGTCGCATATTTAATATTTATTGTTTGAGTGCAGTATTCCTCTTTCTGAAAATAATTCGCATATTCGTTATTTGGGTATAGTTTTCTCTATCTGAAAATAAGTCGCTATTAATTGTTCGAGTTCAGTTTCCTTTGCTGAAAATAAAGTCGCAAGTAAAATGCATGAATGCAACTTTCAATTTTGGTTTTGGTTTTAAGAAGAGCTAATGCTTATCTTTCTTCGTGCATGAATATTACCTAAAGATCACATTTTAAATCGGTTAAACATTTCCCTTTATAGACGCGGATCGAGGAGATTTGTTTGACTGTTGTGGTGGTGCATACTTTGGAAGTGGAGAAACTCGGGAGAAAAAGTTGTATTTGTTGTGCGCGTCTGAAACAACCGCACTTCTCCTGTCGGCCGATTCAGTTATTTATCTTGTCTCTGTTTTGAAATGGTGTAGAAGTGGAGAGGGCGTTAATATATAATTGTTTGTGTTTGTTTTGTATTTACCATTACGTCTAGTAAACGTGTTGACACACGAGACCTCCTTTGTAACAGTGGTGCAACCGTCAACCCCTTGAGGTGGATTCTTCGTTATTGTCATCTTGTTTTCTACACACTGAGAGTAGGCGACAGTGACGGGTCTGCACTTCACTGAAAACAATACAAGGCTGATGGTTATAAAGCTATGCGCATCTGTTATTATAACTCGAATTTAAGAGTGTCTTATTTTTATTCATGTTCAGTTTGACCTAGATTTTTTAAGTTGTTTTTTAAACATATTTCCTCATAACATACTCAACAAAAATGTTTTGCAACTCTTGCATTTTTTAACAGTTAAAACAACAAAAGTTAACAAGTGATACAAAACCATCCAAATATGAAAGAACTATTGTCCCAGCATAATATCCTTCATGCAAATTGAAGCTTTTGTCAATAATGATTGAAAAAGAATGACGAAAATGAGTGGATATAGGCTGTATTTTTTTCGCAAATCAGCAGTTTTTTTCCCAAATGAGTGAGAAGTGAAATTCCACGGACTGCTTACGAACATTCTAAGTTGTCAAAAACACATAAGAAATCTGTCTAACTACATAATTTTATTTACATTGTGTCTCTGTTATGGATTTAATAATTACAACCTTGTAACGTTTTACAAAATATTACAAATCTGATTGGCTAACAAGTGTCACGTTACTGCGTTTCATTTCTCAATGAAGTCGTATCGGACTACTTTTGATAAATATTTATCATTGACTTGTTTATTTGCCCCGCCCAGCCATCATTCAAAGTCTACAACTCTACATACCTTATTTCACTCCCAATTAAACCAGCACTAAATCAATAATGAAGAGGGAAATTTTAAGTAAGCAGTTACGTCACGATAGCTAGAGCATAACTCACTACGTCATATAGTAAGTTGTGACGTAATCGAACAAATGTTTACATTTCTAAGCGCCATGATTGATTCTGTCAGATAAAGGATTTATGTTTGAAATATTTTAAAGAATTGGAGGATTAAATAAAACAATAACAACATTTGGACAAGACCCGAAGATGCTAGAAGTGTTTACCGTGGTATACGTATGTAACGACTAGAATTTGAAAGTGTTTCATTCTTATACCGCAGCAGGGAGCTTCGTTTTCACCAAAAGTGTCGGGATAGGGTTTAAATTATAGTAAATGAGAAGGAATAATGCATGTGGATATATTGATCGGGACCGATTAACGGTATGTACATTTTGTATTCGCAATGAGTTTTTATTCGCAATGAGTTTCTATGAATTTTCTTTGCATTTTGAAGATTTTATATTATTTTTATTTGTAAAAGTCATTGGACTCAATAATTATTTTTAAAGGAAAAGTGTCACTGGAGTCAACAAATCAACATTTGTAAAAATATCCCGGTTTGAAATCGGCCATTTTGTAACGTAGAAATTTGAATCATCCAAGCCGATGGTATTACTCCGCGAAAAGTAAACCACATCTATCGTAAATAAAAAGTTTGTCAAAGGTTATAAATAAAATGTGATAGTAGGTTGTAATTATAAGGATTGAATGTTATTTTCGTGCGTTTCATCGATGTATGAAATGTCAGTTGCCTTACATCAAATTTGTACATAAACACCTTCGGTGTTTATGCAAATTAGATGTTCGGCAACTGACATTTCATACATCGATGAAACGCACGAAAATAACATTCAATCCTTAAATAAAAACATGTTTTTGTACCATTTGTCTTTTTTATTTCCCTTCCATGCAAAACATAGAGAAAGTTGCAAAACATTTTTGTTGAGTACCGGGTATACAGTAAAACTCCTCATTACGGACACTCGATATTACGGGCACCCCGTTATTACGGGCGATTTTTTAAAGAACGGACATTTTGTCTTCTTTTTGTATCTAATAAATAACTCGATAATACGGACACCCCGCTATTCCGGTAATACGGACAACGGACGCAGTACAAAATTAATTTTAATGCATATTTTAGACCCGCTATCACGGACAGTCGAATCTGGTAACGTTCCACTTTCTGACCGTTTCACGACATCAGTTTACGACATCGGTTTGGGACATACGACCGCTTTACGTAATATTGAACAGATTCATTTACGGTAATTGGTAATTTTGCAAATTGCAATCAATACAGACATGTCAAACTGTGATTTACACAATTAACCGGGGTACATAATCGCGGAAAGTTATAATGTCAATTAGCAGTATAAGATTATTTTACCTTTTAGTTAATTGGGCTGTAACTGGCAGGTTTCGGCAATGAAAAGATGCGCTTCTGACCGATTTGATTGGATGTTTTGTTTTTGTATGTAAATCAGCGAATAGTTTGATGAAAATGTTTCAAACATCACATGCAGACATCACATTAAATTTGGCACGATAAAACAATTGAAAATAACTTCTGTTTCTATTATGGAGAACAGTAAAAAGACAGAGAGTTGAATTGACCCTACAAAGGAAAATATAATTAATTAGAGAGTCTGAGAAATAAGGCAAAAACCAAAGAAATAAGTTAATTTACATATTTTGTCTGATTTATTACATTTTACTAGATCAAAAGTTGATAAACAATTAGTCTGTCAAATCAACGATATGTTAATAATGTTGAACCGAAGGTGTAACGGACAGTGGCCGGTGATTCAAACCCACTATTAAGGACACCCCGCTATTAAGGACACTTTCCCTCAGTCCCTAAGGTGTCCGTAATAGAGGAGTTTTACTGTATATCGCAATATTTACACTTCAACTTCATCCTCTACGATAAAGTCTTATTCATCTAACGAATCATAATTTCTGATGGTGAACAGTGTGACGTATTACTTTAAAAGGCGTGGCTATTGTAGAGCCGTTCACAATTTATTGGACGTTGCACGATGTTTTGACGTGTGACGTCACCGTGCACGCACGTTTTGCCACGAGTTGCTGCGAAAAAGCGTGCCGTCATTCACTTTGTCGTCAACGTAGCTGTTCCAACAGCCATTCGAAAAAGCCGTAATATCACGAATTCTTCTAGTTATTTCTGTATTAGTGAAATTATTTATGAGTGTAAATATAAGGATTGAATCAATATTTGATAGTTTCCATTTGGGTATGAAAAACAGTTGGATTGTTTAAAGTACGAGGGAAACCCTTCGGGCTTCACACACTTTAAACAACCCAACTGTTTTCCATACCCAAATGGAAACCATCAACTATCGATTCAATCCTTAAGTATCTTCCAGTCGGTAAGGTGCGAGCAAAGTACATGTTATTAAACTCTTTATAGCGTTCTAGACAAAGAGAAACGAATGTTTGGACATAGTCACAGCAGGGGTGTGTTGCAGTTTAAAATGCGATTTTGAAACGGTTGACGTACAAAACATCGTCTAAAGCCATAAAAGGCAAATTTAGGATATGACTTGAACTGCATACATTATGTACAGTTTTATTGAACTTAAGATATTTTTGTTGAAGGTAAGCAATGGTGGCTTTTGTTGGAAAGCCACTTATTGTGATCTTTTGAAACAATTCAAACAAAAATACAACAACAATAACTCAGAATATAAATATTTCAGTAAAAAGTCTCTATCTACTAATTAAATAAAAGTACTTAATACTGAATATTTTGTGATCTGTAAGATTGCAGTTGTATCTCACAAATCGCCAATTTATTTTTTACTGATTTGGTTCAAGGCTTGTACACAAAGTATTTCTTGGCTTTTTTAGCTTAACTGAAGGGTCACGGACCTCTAAACAGTCTTCCATGATTGTAAATTGACCAAAACCCAGTCGGCATTATCCGGTGAACGACATGCATCGGTCATACGTAGATACATATGTTTACTATTGTTTACGATTGCACCCGGAAGTGATATGACTTTAAATGACAGCGTGTGCTTGGAACCAGCAACGAAGCGATTCCGCAAAATTTTCTGCATGCCGATCTCCATTCTAACCAATCACTTTGAGTCGGGTCTCCATCTGCAGTGTTTATAATTTTGGGCCCTTAAAATACCTTTTTTATAAGAAGCAAAGAAATGTAATATAAAACAATATAATATTATGGCCTTTGTAACCGGTGCAGACATAGATCAGCCAGCGCATTGGCGCAGTCAGATTAGGGTCTCGATTGTTCGTCTTCCGGTCAAAGAGGCGCTTTCTTAGCATTTCGAGAAAAGTTTATAGATCTTTTTCGGACCCTTTAATGACCCATTCTGATCAGAGCCTATACTTGTCGCAGCCAGTAAGCCTGCCTTAGTTTTTATCATGGTTGATCACCTATTTAAAATATAAAAAAAAATATTTCTTACAGTTTTTTGGTCCGGCTGCCATAGCAACTACTGCTGTGAGCATCAAAATGGTTATTCTGAACATAAACTTCATTTTTTTCGGCCTGAAATTAGAAAAATAGTATGCATACGTTTTCTACAGAAACATTTCTATTGCTATTTTGCATATAAAATAATAAGCTAACAAATATGTTGACAAAATATTTACCGCTTTATTTCTCTGTGCTGCTTGCAGGGTTTCACTACTCGTACTTGTACTCGTACTCGTACTTACTCGAGTATCAATTTTTAAGTACTCAGCAGGACTCAGTACTCATCTTAAATTACGAGTACAAGTACTCGTACTTACTTAAGTACTGTCGAAAAAAGGTCAATACTTATGAGTACTTTACGAGTACTATATGAGTACTTTCACACTTCAATGAAATAATATGAAATTAAATAAAACTTAACCAAATGAAGTGCACAATATATAAAATGAAATGGTAAGAAATAATTCATTAATATCACATATAGGGCAGGGCAATTTAAACACTTTTGTAAATGCTGTTATATACTTACTTGTTTTTTTATACTATTTCATGTATTATATTAAATCATTATATAAATCATTATAATTGTCAATGGTTGAAATACATTTGTACCTTACTAAAATTCAAAGTGCATTCAGTAAGATTATATTAAGATTTAGCAATGGAGTAAACAGAACTGATTATGACCTTATTATAATACAATGGAAGATGACAACATGTTTTCTCACCTTTGCAATTATGATTAATGGTTGAGACCACATAGGTGTAGATGAAACTTTTGAAAGGCTATAATGATGTTACTATGCAATGCACATGACTAATTAGTCAGTTGAAGTAGATGTTGATGGAAACATTTTTTCAATAATGGAATACTTATGATTTCTGTGTGTCAGGGCTTTTTATAACAACCTGGGGAAGGGGCCAATGCCCTATAATTTGGGGTAAAATAGCATGCTTTTTCTCTGAAGGGGAATGAAAAAACCTGATGTAAAGTTACTTTTTGGGGAAAACTGCATGATTTTAAAGAAATTTTCTGAGGGGAAGGCGCCCATAAACGGCCGCTACTAAAGAAGGAAAAAAAGCACTGTGTGTGTTTATATATTTTTGTCTAGTGACAGTGTCAATAATAAAATTATTACTACTTCATTATAAATTAAATAATACGAGCATACCACATTTGAATAAGTGAATAGTACATTGTGTATGCTATACAATTATAAAAATAATACTAAAAGTTTTTGGTACTCGCAAAATACTCACGAGTACTCTAAGTAGTACTCAATACTTACTTAAGTACACTCGCAAAAGTGAGTACTCAGTACTTACTCGAGTACATCTTAAGCATCCAGTACTCAGTACTTACTCGAGTACTGAACCTCAGTACTCAGCGAAACCCTGGCTGCTTGTTGATGAGTTATAAAAAATAACGGACCTAACCATATTACAATTCTTAGCTTGTCTTTATTTCTTCAATGTGCTGCCAATATTTAAACACACTTTCGGGGTCTAATTTGTAAATCAAATATATGATCTTATTTTACAATTCATGTTAATAGACAAACAAAATAACAAATAAATTTCAAATTATTTATTTATTTAAGTAATTCTAGTTAGATTTTTTTTCTAAGAAGTTTGGCGCTTCACGGAGAAAAGGTACCTTAAGGTAGTTGACCTCAAATCTGTAAATGCCGTCATAAAGTTAAGCAGTCGGCATAACTTATTATGCATTTCGCGGTAAAAGTCCAGTCAAAATATTTTTGGCAAAACATATTCAAATCATGTTGATCGCCAAGTAACAAAAGATAAAATAACATTTTGTTGTCAATATGTATAACACATTTATGTATTAGTTTTCTCCAATTTGTGTTACAAATAAAATGTAAAAAATAACCAAATACACATTTTCCCGTAGCGTGTCTCAGATCTTCGTTAAATATATTTCGTTACGCACAAGTTAGAATATAAGCATTGAAGAACATATTTTTTCCAATGTTAAAGAGAAAAAAAAGTAAAATTTGACTCGGTGAATGTTTTTAGGTGAATGTTTTTATTATCGTGTCAGCTATGCGTTTATTTGTGATGATTAGACTTTGACAAAAAATGTTACGTATTACCTATATAAATATGTTTTTTAAAAACAAGTTTGACTTACTTTGATTTTTTTTCTTATGATATATTACACGTCTTCGTGCAAGGGTTTGGTTATAAATTCCACACGTCTTAAGAGTTTAAATATCAAAGAAAGCCAGCGTATGCTGACTCTTCATCATGTTTACATAATTAGCTGAAGGCTAAAATGGTGGTTGGAGCTGGAAAGAAATCATGCAATTTTGTATGACATCACGTGATTTCGGTAACACTGATTGGTGAATGTAGTTGACGGAAATGACTTAAGTTTGAAATTACCTAAGGCGAAGGCGAAATATTGACAATTATTTCCAATTTTAATATTCAGTTTTACTTTGAATACATTTGTGTGTCGCGAAAGTAGATCTACTTTGGTTTTTCCAGAAGTGATTGAAAATAAAATGATATGTCTTCAGGCTTGGGAGGACATAAAGCACGCCTTAGAGAAAGTCAAAGTTTATCATCGACTCATCCGTCTAAACTGGAAATAGCCCATTTGACTGTGGTATAATTACATTTCGCAAGGGTTTAATTTTTGCGCGTTTCGCGCTAGACAGAATGCGCGGAATTTTCACCTGGCGAAATTTTAGCTTGAAACAAATGATCTTATCAGAATAATATAAACCACGTGATATTATGTCCGCGCGAATATGCCATTAACTAGCGTCTGCGCTTAGAGGTTTCGAGAAATGAAATAATACAACGAAAGGTGGCGTTATGTTCATATTAATATTTGGCGTCCGCGCCAAAGCGCGGCGCCTTTCATGGAATGAGTTTAGATTTTTTGAAAGGGTATTTGTTATTATTATTGATTTTGTGAAACGAAACGGTCATTCGTGTCGCTTGACTGTTTCACAGCGCACGTGTCTACTTCATTAGACAAGCGTATGTTTTTTTTAAAAATGTCTGTCAATAATTTCGGGAACTGGCAAAAATACTCGTAACGAACTGGAATTTTTTTGCCGGAAATGAAATGCAAACATATTTGACAATAAATTATAACGAACTGTTGTGATATTTTGATATTTGTTTACTTAGGTACTTTCATGTAAATTAATCGCGCACTTTTCGTTTGGTTTATGGTTCCCAATGACAGCGCAACGAAAGACTGGAAACAATCTATATATATTTTACGATTGGTAAAGAAAGTCACGTGGTTTTCATTATCCCGCCATTGTTTGGAGCTGCAGAAGCTTAGAGTCAATATGGTCAGAGTTTTTTTTCAGGAAATATGCATCAAGAGTGCCATATTTTTAGTCCATTTAGCGGCATGCAATGCACAGCTATTGCCCTGATTGCACTTCTGACATTTTTAACCTTGAATATTTCAATCGACCCGATTTTTCGCCGCAAGAAATAGATTCCATTTTGATTCAAGGCAATCGATTCGATTTAATTTTTATTCTGATTTGTCTTAAATCATTGTTCATGACATTTCCCTTATACCTGCCTAAAATTACGTCTTCCTAGAATTCATAAATAATGATAAACCATATCAATATGTCTCGCAAATTTATTCATGATACTAAGTATTTTAATGTACCATTATTTCTTGGCATGTATAATCAAATAGTCTCGAATTTCATCACTTGACATTCGTTCCCTATGTTAAATTCCAGTGTGTGTTCTACTTTCAGTAATAAAAGAATCGATATTGTTATCTTTGATATTTAAAAAAATCATGTGATATTACCATATTTGTCCGTTTGTTAGAGTTTTTGAACTGTTCATATTTTTGTTACATTTATAATAAAATCAGACTTTGTACATTTTGACCACTGTTTTGTATGTTCAAAAGATCTGGCAAACCAACCAAAGTTCAGAAAAGAACAAAGTGTGTGTTATTACATCTTTCTCTTTGTCATTCATTTACCAACACTTGGTGATTTCCAATCAAGCATTGACAAGTTTATAAGATTATATCTGATCATCAGATGTCTGCTGTGTATTTATATTTATTTATCGTTCATACCGGCAAGCCATATGAAATACGCTTCCAGAAGAGTATTAGTCATTAAGGAGGATAGTGCAAGATACAGAGGACTGTCCCATTCCAGAATCGTCACTGGCTCTCTTAAACGCACGGTGTAAAGCACAACTACACTGGTCCTCAGTTTTAAGTCCCTTCCGAAAGACTGTTAGTGATTTCAGTTGAAGAAGCGGGGGATTGAACCAGCGATCCCTGGACTCAGAGGCAGACCCGCTTACCACTAGGCTAATAATCCGCTCTAGATGTCTACTTTCTGCAGTTCTTGTTTTCTAACATTCCTTTGGACGCCCTTTGGTTCGCTCCCAGCTAAAGGCACTATCATTTGAAATTCACAGTAGCGCTATTTGTGCAGTGTGGCGGCCGTAAAAAGTCTCCCCGTACATATAGTCAGTACTGTTATCAGTAAAATAACCCGTTACCGATGTCATGCAGTGATTGTTACGTATATCAGGGCTATCCGATCAACCTTTTTGGGGGGTTGTCCCGGTTAGCTCATTTGGTTGCGTCGCAGGAATTGCAGGGCTAGGCGCTGTCGCCGTGACGGTGCGGGTTCGCTCCCAGCTAAAGGCACTATCATTTGATGCTTTGCATCAATGCTTTTCTTGGATTTACATTGTTTATACCAGAAATAGATGAAAAGGGAACAGTAACGTTGACTACTGATCGAATGACGGGGCGCTATTTTCATAGCAACTTATTACAAACCGTGTGTAACCATTACTTACAATAACATAGTCCAATAGTTCCTTAAGCCATGCTCAGAATCACATGTTTTAATTGCAAAACGAACGAAAAGCAGTGTAAAAGAAAGTAAACTTCACCACAGCGTCTTTCAAAAAAAGCACAAATTTGTCCCGTAAACATCGTAATAATTCTTTTAATGTAAATTATCCGACAAGAAATAGGCCTAAAGATATTTCCATTATTGCTAGGTATTGAGAATTCACGTAAACGGGCCTAACATTATTTGGCACTTTCTACACCTCATAGTTAAAGCGGGGTTTAACTATTTTCGCTTTTGTTTCCTTTATAGTTTCATCTGATGTGATTTTAACGGGAAAGTCGATATCCTTTCTTATCGTAAAGTTTTAGACATCTCCATACACACCCGTTTAACCTTGAAGACAGTTTTGAGAAATTAATGAAAGTAATGTTTTATTTCAACTGCCATTCGTTCAGCCATTATGCTTTGGCCAGAAAAGACGGCGGTCACGCTCCAGCTGCTTCACGTGGAATATGGCGTCGGTGCTCTGCTGGTTCCCTTTTTCGTCAACCCATTTTTGGCAGTTATTGAATACTCGGAACAGAAAGCTGAAAGCCAAGAACCAGGACAGGAAAGATTTAGTCGTAAAAGAAACGCATGTTCAAACAGCATTTGTTGCAATCGGAATAGGAACTTTAGCCTTAGCATTGGTATTCTGTCGATATCATTTTTAGTAAAAGTTCCAGCAAGGGATATTCAACTGTGAAAAATGACGAAAACGAAACAGAAACGAAATTAACGTTTCTACAAATGATAAATCCTGGTTCATATGCCAACGGACAAACTGCGTTCGGCAGTGTCGTTATTTTTTTGTTATGTACTTAGTTCTTTATAATGGTAGGAGGTGAAGAGATGCATGCAAACTTTGTGCGATCGTTTTCGGTTGAAGTGTTTCAGTTTTCTTAAACCAGAGCCTCCTACTTCAATTTGACGTTTTCGCCCGGTCTTACAATAGGTCGCCTAGTTGGTTCATTAATATCTAATTTTATATCAGTGAGAAGGTTGTTTATGATCCAGATTCTTCCGCATACCCTCTCAACAACCTGGCTCTACATATACGCTGGTTTAAGCCCGGTGATGTTATGGGTGTGCACCGCAGCGGAAGGGTTTCTTGTTTCCCCATTGTACCCATGTGGAATCGCGTATGGGAATACTCTTATTGAAATAACGGACATGAGTTAAATGGTGATCAATTTAGCTGGAAGTTTTGGGGATTTATGTTTCATATGGATGGCAGGGAAAATGTATGACACCTACGGGCCGCAATCCGTGCTGTTTACATCACAGTTTGAAGGAGTTGTGTTACTTGGATGCTCTGTTTTGCTGAGGATCGTGCAAAGATTCTAAAAGGAGAAATGCCTAGAAATACAGATATTTACCTAAGTTTTAATACGGAATCGACACGTAGAGATTCCGATTACGGTATTGCGCATGAGCAAAAAGCAGTACCTTGAAACTTTGAAACCTTGTCTTCCGGATTGCAAATAATGCTTTCTGATTGGACAATTTGACTTTCATCCGGGTGCAATAGTCCAGATTGCTTGCTTCTGGATTTTAAAACTGAAAAGCCGCCATTTTGTTTACCGATTCACATTTTCAGAAGTTCTCCTTCCATATGTTAGATAACAATTAAGATTTAACTCGCCAAAAATTAAGGTAAATAAGTTTCTACATTTATTAAATCCTAATATTGTCACAGAGTTAGGGTCCAAAAGTAGACTCCACTGAACGATGCGTATTACGGTATTGTTACGTTTGGGTTAATTAATTAAAATACAGAGTGACAACGTGACATTTACACCGGTTTCCCCAACATTCTAAACATTGGAAATTTACGACGTTTGTATTAGTTTTTACTGCAATTATCAACAAGAACAGTAAGTTTAACATTGCAATTTAGATAGTAATATCGATTGCTTTCGTTTAATTTGGTGTGGAAAAGCGATTAGGTATTGCGTTGAATTAACTCTGGATACTGTAGACTGGACAGAACTGGTCAATGAAATCTGACCAGCTAATGGGATTGAAGATGTGTATTCTTGATCAGGACTCGAACCAAAGGTTCTCAGATATAGCATACAGCTACTCTGCTAATATAAGATGAAATTTGAGGCATGGTAAAGCCGTGTTTACCAAATGCTTCAAAATGAATAATGCTTCATTTGCAAGAAATAAAAATTATTAGAGCTACATTTCATAAAAAATGAGGCATAGTGTAGAATGATTTAAATAGGAAGCTCGGCGAAGCCGTGTTGACCATTAAATATTTATTTCAGATTTTAGAAATAATTGCAATGTCCAACAAGTAACTGTTACAAGTTCAAATGTGTTGCATGGTGAAGCCTTGTTGACCATTAATTAATTGGTATTCAGGGCCTTCCCCAGAAAAAATTTAAAGCATCCTGGCATCCAACGCGTGACGTGCTAGTTCATGCAAAATATTTTCACATGGTTAATGGGGTTAATCTTACAAATACAATTTATATTGATATATATTTAGCACAAAGCAACATGTTTTCTAAGTTTTATTGAAATATATCAAAGTCCATTTTTCACAGAACTACCACAGACTTGCTATTGTATTGTACCTAATACAAAACAGTTTATGCTTCATTTTTTATGTGTATCAGTCTAAAAACATGCCACAATTGTCTCTTGTTGTAATATATACACGGCCCTTGATTGCAGACCTGTTCTTGACATTATGATTATGCCACAATTGAATACACGACTTGTTGGAAAGTCTACATGTTCAGTAGGATGGCCATTTATTGATATGGACAGCATTTAAAGGTACAGTTAGTACTTTCAGTTAGTACTTTTATAACATCAAATTACTTAAAATCGTCTTCATTTATGGTCATAATTTAAAAAAAAAACCTTCTGTACTCGCCTGTTAATATAAGTGACAAGATTATCATTTACCACTTAGCAATACATGCTGACAACTCTTCACAGTTAGCAGGTCATCAAAGAACAATATACCGATTTTATTCTCATTTAGGTCATCATAACTGCCGAGATAATCTGTTCTTAATTGGTTGATTTACGACCGTCTTCTCTGTATTCAACAGACACTCAGGAGGTAGTAAAGAGTTTGTAGCCGTAGATGCGAATTGGCCCCGGTCAAATTTGAAGATAAGAGGTAAGTGGGCAAACTGTAAGCTTCATGACACTTTAAAATATTTTTAGATGCTATATTTGCAGCTTCACATCTGTAGCTAGGATCCCCAAAAATTGTCTGACATGCTCTTTTTGACCTTGACACTTTCAGTGTGAGGCAGGTGCTTGGAAATGCGAAACTAATACATTTCTGGCTCTGCCTTCAGTTTAACTTGCAATTCTCAAGGGGCATACAAACAAGTGTGAGTAGTGCAAAATCGAGGTGGTTATGGTATATTTTGAGTATGATTTAATGAATCAGTAGGGATTTTACCATGTGTGAGTGGCAAGCATTTATTTTGGTCATTGGCAATAAGAAAGCTGTAAACTGATGAATGTTTGAAATTTTGCCTCGTCGGCCGACCAGTTTTCACGACCAGAATGTGAAAGTTAATGGTGCTTAAAAATCAACCGATATGTTTTGAATATAATTTTGCTTTGTTTTCATAAACTGTATGTCATTGTGATGTCAGTTATGTGCCCTTTCTGTTTCAGGTATGTGCTAGTAGGGAGCAAGTGGACTTGTCGTGTCGGCTGTGATTCTCTGTTTTGCGATTTATCAGATTAACCGTTTTCTGCCACCTCAGTTCATCCAACTATCTGACTTCTGATACACAGCAGACGCTCATTAAATATTGTAAGAAGTGATCTTGTACAGTAGACGCTTAACAATATAATAGAAACGCTTGAAATTGGCGAGAAAGTTTCGTAATTTGACATGTTTATTGACCTTGTTTATTGAATTTTAAAGCATCCCGGCCAGGATTTATGGCATGCCGGCGGATAAGCGTCCCGCAAATGTTAGTTTAGAAATTAAGGCATCCCGGCGCCGGTATGCCATAATTGCCTGGGAAAGACCTGGGTATTGAAAATTTATTTATTTTTCACAGTCCAATAGCTTGTGTTCAGCTTTTATATACATGCCTGGGTACAGACTTCCCGATAGTTGAAAAAAGTTTCAGACATGTATGTGGTCAGTCAAGATGTGAATATCGAAACAAATTCTGTCTGACCAAAACATTTAAAACATTAACGAAGCAAAACAAAGTCTTAAGGGTGCTTTCGTTTTTGTTTTTCCATAGTACGAATTGTCATAATGACGAATGCGTAAAATTTTTCATTCGGATATCTTCACTCATTTCCCTCGGAACAGTCTCGAATCCAAACAGCGAGTAAAATTTTAATTTAGCGAGTAAAATTGGAATATGCAGATCAAATTTTTGCCGGACACTAGGTCCTACAACATTGGAAATCACATCAGACCTGTCCAGATTTTACTGGACAGGTCCGACGGTCCGGCGACTTTCAGGAAGTCTGTCACTAAGAAAATAAATTAATCATCGGAAAGTATATGCATGCATTGGGCAAATAATATTGTTTATAAAATTTGTTTTTTTGTTATTTGTATTTCAGTTTGAAGTATACATATGAAAGATGCGTGACAAATCTGGTTTAAAGAGCATGAAACTGGAATAAGAGAAAAATTAGACTACTGGAAAGGTAATTTTTTTTTAAATGTACCCTTAATAAACAGTACAAACACTCAAACAGCAGAGAATTTGCCCTTCTGTTACATGTTAAATTTTTGGAAGACACAGAATCAAACACAACACAGTTTCTCTGTGGACAATGTTGTACATACATGATGGGACCTGCGGTCACTTATTAAATCCTTTATTTAGTGGGTAAATCTCATAATCTTGTTCACTTTTTTTTTTACAAAAATGCTTTTTTTCAGTTTTCACAGTTTATAACTTAACCTACTTCATGGACACGCCTTTTTGCCACATGGTCAGCCAGTGTAACTCCAGATCTGATGGCAGAGTTGTAGATTCAGATCAGCTGGCACATCTTTTTGTGGTCTTTAAACTGTGATAACACTCTGGTTTTATGCTAATCTTGTGTAGGAATTAGACGGCATGAAAATTTTCATCATTACCATATTCCTTTTATGTGATTTTTACAAAAAAAACAACTACATATAATAAATAAATTATGGCAACAGTATGAATTGTTCACTGTTAACTGCAACAGCAATTTATGTACATCTTCATGAGCCACAAAAGGTACTGTGTAGCTGACTTACTAGTTATCAGAGAAGATTTATTTTCAGAGATGTGTATCACCAAGCTTATGCAGGCTATAGATACTTATTCAGAATAGGTAGACAGCTACGGCACAGAATATGAACATTACCATGATAGTAAACAGATAGAAGGTTTGCATAAATTTTCTTTATTTTCATGTATTATAGCTGCATGAATGTATAATAGATACCACACTAAATCTACCAGTGCATGAATATAAGTTATTTTGTTATTTTTTTTACAATTTACTTCATGAATACACCTTTATCACATTAGTGCAAATGTATACTAGTATCCAGTTCAGCAGGCTCATCTGTGCCGTCTGATCAGGATCTACACTGTTGATGTTTAGATTCATGAGGTTATTTCTGACCAAGAAGCAACCAGTTTAGATCCAGATCAGACACCAAAAATGTTAGGCTGACATGGAACTATACTGTTGTCCATGTGATATAAAGAGTCTCCATAGAGTAAGTCAAGAGTCAGGATACCTGAAGTATATCAGACCATACAAATGATAGTGCCTCAAGCTGGGAGCGAACCCGCACCGTCACGGCGACAGCGCCTAGCCCTGCAATTCCTGCGACGTAACCAATTGAGCTATCAGGGGCAACCCCAAAAAAGGTTGATCGGATTACCCTGATATACGTAACAATCACTGCATGCCATCGGTAACGGGTTATTTTACTGATAAAAGTACTGACTATATGTACGGGGAGACTTTTTACAATCAATGTATTTGACAAATTTTATTTTTGTGTTCAAATATTTTAAATTAATTTTGATTGTCGACAAATAAATTTATAAAAGCAATAAGATATAAAATTATTTTTGAAGATAAATTAATTGGCTGTTGAATTTAATATTTAATGAAAACAACTTCACATGAAATGCTGTGGGGAGATCAGTTTAACTGTTCTAGACAGTAGAGGGAGCATGCAGCCTACATATATATTACTTCCACTACTAATTCCTGCAATAGAAGGTGCTTCTTGGGAAGTTTATGTCAATGGACAAGAAAAAGAATTGTCTATACAATTATATTGTTGATTGTGATATCAAATAATACAAAAACGTTTAAATGTAGACCTCATTGAAGAACAGTAAATGAACAACACCATCAGTATAATTTTGTTACGAATATAATTTGCTGTTAAATGGAACCATAGAAAATAGAAATAGACTCCTTCAGCATTTGCTTTTCTGTTCATGGACTAATTTGAATGTTTCATTCTATTCGGATAATAAATTGCTCTACTGTCACTCATAGTTTTATCTTACGTCCTCAGACCCAAAAGTATGTTTGTTGACTTCAAGCTTGAATATTCAAAGAATATGACAAGCTTTGCTACTTGTTCTGTCATTGGAGTCACCATATTCCAACTCAGAATTTTAGGTGTTGTGGAATGATGTTTTACAATCTACCTTGTTAATCTGATTTTTTTGAGTCTATATTTCTAATACCATCAATCAGCCTTGCATTTTGATCACATTTTGGTGCTGTTTAACCATGAGTTTACAGGCAAACTGGTGTATTCAACATCTCACAGAATTATTCCAAACTTCACAGAATCATTCACCTCATTAAGATTGTAGTGTTGCATCTTACAACCTTGACCAGTTTTGGTTAAAAAGTAAAACAACAAATGATGACTTGTTTCTTTGTTTTTACTGTTAAACATACAAAATTAAAAAAGCAATCACAGATGACATACATAATTATATATGAGACAATAAAGTAATACAACATTTAAAACACAGTAAAATTATTCGAAATTTCTTGTAACATGCATTTCATGTAACTTAGCTCATGCCCCAGGTTTATTAATAAGAATGGAAACCGGTCTTAAATCTGAATGGCTGAAATGGCGACCTATCAGATGTTTGAGATTTGAAACTGGTTTCAAATCTCAGTTTTATAATCTTTACACAGGACTCAGTGTTTCCATATACTTGTACATAGCAAATGTCAGAATAAAATAAATAAAAAGTAAAATAGAAGTTTGTTTAAAAACTTTGATCAAATAAATGTCCTTGCATTTGAATTCATAGATTATTAAGGTTGTAATAAAATAAAAAAAACAATGAAACGGCAAATTTAAATGAACACACACTGCTACTGTTTTTGCACTGTAAAATCATTTTATAACTGGTTATGATAACTGGATAATCTTGCGAAAGACTGTTTCTCCGATCATAAAAATGGACAGACGTTTTCAAGGAAACATAGCTATACCACTGCTAGATTCACCGTATTTTAAATTTAATTGTCAAGTGAATCTGTAGGTACAACGCACTATTGTGTATGAACTGGATCTTAGTATTTAACCCAGGTATGAATAAAACAATATTTTAAAACGCCATTCTCATCAAGACGTCTGTATAGGGACCAATTCAAACATTTTTATCACTTTCATCGATCTTGGATCATCTAAAACCTGTCATTGCGAGCCTTCTCCTTGTTGCTGTTTTGACGAGACCTATTTTCTTGTCTGCTCTCAAACCCGCGCATTCCTGCCATACCGCCGACTAAAGGTTGTTCTCTAAAACCTTCACTGCTCCCAAATCCACTTCGTCCCCTCTCACCGTTGGAACGACCTGACCCACTTTCTTGTCTGTTGTTGCCTCTATGCATTTGTGACATACCGTTGCCTGCGGGTGGTCTTCTAAAATCCTGGTCGCCTCGAGATCCTGAGTTAATTGAATTATAATTTTAATGCAATATTTGAAAATTCCAAGACCAAAATAATGTAAAATTATGTACAATTTGAAAATTTCAAGACCAAAATTATGTACAATTAAGTGCAGTTTTGAAAATTCCAAGACCAAAATTATGTACAGTTACGTGCAATTATTTATTCGGTTAACCTTTTCCTCCATATATACACACCTTTATGGCATGAGCTTACAGTGTAGATCTAGATCAGTCGTCACATATGTGCCGTCTGATCAGGATCTGCACTGTTAGCTTTTTTGTTTTTATTGGGTTATTTTTTTTTAAAAGAAAGCAACATTGTAGATCTTGATCTCGATCAGACGACACAAATGTGCCAGCTGATCTGGATCTACATTGGTCGCACATGCGATAAAATGTGTATATACGGAGTAAAGGCTTATCAGTTTATAAAGTGTAGATGAACTTACTATTGCATGAAATCTGGATGGTTTCTGTATCCTTGGTACAGCCAGTGTAGGTAAAAGTGATTGTTTTCACCAGGGTGCTCACATCACCGCCGGGAGTTCCACAAGCTGTGTTGTCGGTCGTCTTGGTCTGAGTGCATTCTCCCCAGGCTGAAAAATAATACGCTAACATTGCAATGGTCCCATGGATTTTATTTCTTTAGTCCCTGTTCTTTGTTAAACGTTATATTTTGGGGCACGTCACGAGGAACGGTTCCTTGTTGACGTAAATTTTAAAAATAACATCACAAAGCTGAGCTTACGGCACTTCTTATTATGCATTTCGCGGTAAAAATAATATTAATATGTTGTTGTTGTTTTTTTAATGTAACAAAATCTCTAGTTAGTCATAAGAGGATAATAGATAATTGTAAGTTATTTCCAATTTTAGTAACAACTAAAATGTAAACGTCAAAAATAATAATTGACCGAAGACACTTTGTCCCGTGATGTGCCCCATTTTTGTGGTTAGTAACAGAAGCATTTATAGTAATTCCAACGGCCGAATGTA